>JASDQU010101719.1:406715-426179 GCA_032191745.1 Picea mariana | reverse complement strand
GTAAAAGGGGGAGAGGCAGAGGCCGACAATGATATTAGATAGCTAGCTGCTAGTTTTGTTTCATTTTTCATTGTATATCAGAGATCTACACACTCCATCATGATGATGAATCATGATATACATTTTATTATTATATAAGTGATGTTGTTTTGTATTGGAGAGGCCCTTCAACATTCAATATCGACTTTGATGTATAATTTGTTATTTGGCATCCACTAGTGACTACATATATATCAATGATTTCTCCATATTTATGTGCCAATGTGTTTATCTGATGTTGTTGTTGCTTTATATGTTTAAAATTTTGAAAAAAATGAATATATTTTGTATTTTTTAATGTTTGTCGTGGTTTTTCGATTTTTTGCCAACTTTTGCCGAAACGATTTTTTTCTGACCCTCGCCGACTTTTTGCCGATGCCGACTTAATCAACACTGATATGGATAGTCTTCTCTGAAGAAGAGTGGTGCAGAGAAACTTAAGTCATGGTTTTATGGGCCTTACATGGTGACCAGGAGAGTTGGTGAAGTGGCATATGCGTTGAAGTTGCCAGAAGGGAGTAAGATGCATAACGTGTTTCACGTTTCATGTCTCAAAAATGCATTGGGACAACACATCATGCCTTTAGCAGAACTGCCTCCATTGGATGAGGAGGGGCAGCTAGTACTAGTTCTTGAGGAAGTATTGGAGGTTCGGGAAAAGAAGCTTCGGAACATGGTAATTAGAGAATATATGGTTAGATGGAGAGAGTTGCCTATAGAAGATGCCACTTGGGAGAGTGAACACATTTTGCAGCACCCAAATCTGCAATTGCTTGGGGACAAACAATCTCGGGAAGGGAGGACTATCATGTCCCCTCCGAGTGATCATGGGACATGGATGCAGCAGCCTAAGTGATTCCTGTAGGCTATAGTCAGTGAAGAAGGGAATTAATTAATTATTTAATGTCCTAAGGGGAAACGTGCCTAACAAAATGATATTAGATAATTAAAAAGAAAAAAACGTCGAAAGTGACTTAGGAAGAATATGAAACGTCACTTAAATTAATTAAAAGGTAAAAGTGTCGCAAAAGAATCAACGAAGAAATAAAATGGAAAAAGGGGGGCGCCCTCTCTCATTCTTGAATTGGCATTTTCTAATTTCTTATTGAGAGAGCTCATTGTGGCTTTGGAACTCTTGGGATGGAAACCCTAGGAGAAAATTTCAGGAATTCGCTTCGCTGGTGAAACCATCCACCCTAGTTGGCCATTTTGCAAGGAGATCGTATAGATTTCTTCTAGTGTGCTTCATTGGGATCAAGATTTTTATCTCTGGGCAGCTAATTTTGTGAGCAAGGATCAAATCTCTTGATGCATAACAATGTTATCTCATTGGAGGCGATTCTTTGGTAGTGGGGACGAGTTTGTGAGTACCAGGCATTTTTCTCTTATGGGAAAGGTTGACTTGTGCATATTGAGACTGAGATATACCTTGCTGGGCACAATATTCACTTGGGAGGTTGAGTTTGCTCACCTGAGATTTGTTATCTCTTTGCTGGCCAAGACATATGTGGGTGGAGGCACTCTTTCTCATAGAGATTGAGTCCTGGGCATGATATTCTCAGTTCTGGGCAGCATTACTCATCATTTGGGGTCGAGCTGACTGTTTGGAGGGCACACAACACTGTAGGTCGACTTGCTGGTAGCTTGGGTCGACTACCATCTCTATATGTTGTTGCTCTTCTATGTATTCCATTGTTGACTGCAAGTTTCATCTTCAGGATTGCCCATCTTTGTATCTTTGCTGTATATTCACCATTTGCAGGCAGTCTCTTCTCAGGAACAGGTCAGAGGCACCTTCTCTAATTTGCTGTTGTAATGAAAGAACAAGTGGTGGGTTATTTCATTGAAAATATTAGTTTAGAATTATATTAATAAAACTGCAGATTTCTTCTAAAATTCTTGCTGTGTGGATAAATCTTTATTATCATATCATTGCTGTAAGTTTAATGTGCCAAATACCTTTTATGGGAGATCCAAATTGTTTGTGAAACTAATGTATACATCAGCAAAACACATAAACTCACACGACACACATTAAATGGCATATTGACTACCCAACAAACTAAGGCAAGATCGGAAAATTTTTAGTAGGGATAATACATACTTGCAGCAATAAATTTATGATGAATTAGAATTAATTCTACTAAGTTTCAAAATAATACATAATATGTTGCATGACATACTCATTATAATGCTACTTTACTGACTATAGTACATATAGTTCACAAGAGAATAAGATAATATTACAACATCACAAATATATTGGCAACGATCCAATTAAGTAGACAGCCCAAAGATACACCCACCAAATACAAAGATAGTAATATCCTTTACCATGATCTTGTCATCAAAATAAATAGATAAAAAGGCAGAGACATCAACGATTTTATTGGCCATTACATGTCCTATTACTCTCATGCATCCACAATGATTTGGGATGAAACTCATGGCATAATCAATTCACTCTGTTGTTGTTCAATGAGATCACTTTTCCAAGTTTTTCTTTAACAACGGGAATGAATTTTCAGGAATCAACTTGTACTATTTGCCATAGCAATGAAAAAAATTCCAATCAAAATGTTTTCTTGATAGATGTTTTTTTACAAACACTGTGCATGAATAAACAAAGATTCTTCTGCGAAAGGTAATTTAACCAACCCTACGGTATGTGTTTGTACCCACTTTCTATACTAGTTTGCCATGATATTGACTTCCCATTGTGAAAATTCTTTGGCTACCACATGGGCATAAATAAGAGATAATTTCCACTGGAAATGTTCATATTGAGAGAAATATTGTTGGCTGCAGGTTGCCCTCTCTAACCTCTTTAATGCAGTTTTATTGTATAATGCTTTGAAAAAATTGTTCTTGTAGAATGCAGGTTAACAAATCGACTTCTTGTTGTGGCATTTCATCAAACGCTTGATTACCATCCTCAAATTAAAAGAACATAAGAAAATTGCAAATCAAATTAGTATGAAGTTTGTCCCTATTAAGCAACCTTTAGACTATTATGTGGGCATGATAAGAAGCAATTTCCTTCACTCGAAGAACCCACGGAGACCACAGTTAATATATTAAATAGATTGGCGATCACATGTTCTGTGCATTATAAATTTACCCAAACGAAACAAAAAAATTACAATGGTATTCATATTTTGGATGCAACAAAACTTTTTAAACGATTTGAGATGGAGCCCAATGGCTCTACAAATTCACGTAATTAATTCAACATAAATAATGCAAAATCAAGTGAATCCAACCATATTTCATAATGCAGAGCTACAGAAAAGAGACAAAGCTACATAGACAACTTTTCACAAATAGGATGCCTACCCATCCACAAGAGCCTAGAGTACAATTTGGTTCGTCTTTAGGAACTAATAATCATATTGAACATCGCTAAACATATAAACTATTATACTTCAATGTTAATTATATCATGATTTTCAAATGCAATCCCACTCGAGAAACAATACTACGAGTGAATTGCTTAAATTGGTTCTCAACATTCCTCCACCTAATTGGGAAATCATTCAATGAAGGGAAGAGGATGGATTCCTCTCAATACCATTTCAAAATTTTAACTAACAAAAACTTCACAATAACAATTTACAACTTATATTGAAAAAAAGTCTAGGTAATTTGATTTCCCCATACCTATAACCAAGTTAGTAACACCATATACCCATATGTGACGAGATATGTACAAAACCAAATTAGGAAACAACTACAATCTAAATACCAAAGAAATTATATTTGACTGGTGGGTAGTTTCTTCAATTTTAGAAGTGGTCCATCCATCAACTCCAATTCCCTTGGCATTGCCAAGTTTCATGGTGCCAACCAGTTTCCTCCTATCCATACTCAGGGAAAAATTATTTTTCTAAGACCCCCAAGCTGTATGGGCTCATAACCAATTTTGGATGCAAAATATACACAACATGGATTTTACCATTCACTTGCAAACATCCAAATTAGTCATACCAACTTCCTTTCCGATCCTATTTACCAATTCAATAAAGTATTCATGCTATAAATCTTTTTGCAACATTACGATACTCTCTAGGTCACACCCCAAACCATGGATTCTCCCATCTATTTATAGACCCAATGAGGCTAGCCACCTCACTCCTGTCATGCAAAATTTTGAATATTTCTCTTTTGTTTTATTTATTAAATCCTTATGGTGTCAATGCCCCCTTTTTTCTTAATCATTGAATATTTTAAATACATAATTCATTTTTTAATTAAAATATTAATATACTCAAGAGCCCCCTCAAAGTGGCTCCTTGAAATCTTAACTAATTCCATCCCTAAAGCTCCTTTGACCTATATGGCTTAGTTCTGAATTTGATAGGTTCAACTACTAGAGAGTAGGGACTTATACCCCTCAAAGTGGCTACTTGAAATCTTAACTAATTCATCCCTAAGGCTCCTTTGACTTATATGGCTTAGCTTTGAATTTGAAAGGTTCAACTACTAGGGAGTAAGGACTTATACCGCTATTGTGTACACTCTATCATGACAATCCATATATTCTGCAAACAGAGAATTGACACATCAGTTGAGACTCTGTGCCTCCATTAAGGATTCACCGATTATGGTCCACACCCATATGTTGACAAGTTGACATGTAGCATCCCCAAACCCCTTTCTGAGAAATGCCACACGAAGATTTCAGATTTTGATACCATTTATTTAATTGATAAAGATATACCATTTATTTAACTGCAAATGCAAAAATCAATGCAGAATAACAAGAAGTATAAAGATATAACATGTACAGGAAAAACCCATGAGAATAAATGCATAAATATTAACACCACATAAATTAACATACAATAGACACTTATATTTAGTAAAAAGAACACCAATTGTGTGCAGAGCTTCCACGATCCAACCAACCTTAGACTGTACTGCTCATAACTCTCAACAGTGGGTCACCACGAGCTTGGGGCTAAAACTCCACCTAGGTATAGGATTCCTAACTGGGCTAAGGTCTCTCAGACAACAAAAACTCAGACATAGGTGCTGACTCAAACTAACAACCTATAGTCCCTCATTCCCCACGTGTCTGTCTCACCCCAGGAAGTGTGCCCCTTCTCTACTCAACAGTGCTTCGGCTATCCCACTTCCCTTCCGGGGCTTCAACAACATGTCGGACAAAAAGTCTCAGAGCCCTGTAGTTGCACCTTGGCACCTTGGAAAATCAATTCTCAACATTCTCTCACGTTGAGAGAATTCTCATGGGCATGACAACCCACTTCTTCAATATTCCTACGAACCTAACAACCTGCCTCTTCAGTCCAGTTCCAAAGCTTTCCTTGGTACAGGTATGTGTATAGGTACGGTAATGACAACATGAAAGTATAGATGATAACAGTGACGTGAGGTGAGAATAATAATGGAATGATGGCCAAATGAACTAAATGCCCCCAATTATAGTTGCATGTTCCCAACTTGACACTTGTCATGTTGGGAACTAGCTTGGGTTCACATGGGATACGTTACCCAATTTAGAACTTAGGATATATTTTATATCCATAGTTTTTAAACTTTAGACTTTAGGAATATTAATAAAATATTCATTTGGGATTAAGCTCCCTTAGTTTAGCCCCTTGATCCTAGACTCTTAGTCCCCCTTTTCCCATTCTACTGGAGTTTATTGCCCCACACTCTTTTACCTGGTAGGTTTGCAACAATGATGTGTTTTCATTAAAAACTGAGTGTGATTACATTTTACAAAAATAGGCTCGTTGACCTTTCAGCTTCTGGCTCACTAGCCTATTAACCATATATGCACTTTGGTCTCCAAAATACATACATACAAAGACACTCTGGCCCCAAGGTACCCTGGCTCACCAACCTATATGTACAACTACATTTATATTTACAATGGGATTCATCCTAGGGGTATTACATTCCCCTCCCCCTTATTTATGCACGGTCCTCAGTGCATTATATACATGTGCAATAAAAAAACTTCAGAGGTTTTCAAAAAGATGTTGGTATTTTGTCCGCATAGCATCCTCGTGCTCCCAAGTTGCATCCCCAAGACTATACTAGGTCCATTGGACCTTTACTAGCCCTATGGTTTGATTCCATCGTTGCTTGATCTTCCAATCCAATATGCAAATCAGTTGCACTTGAAAGTCGTCTTCTTGCTCCACCTGAATTACATTCCAATCAATGACATGATTAGCATCAGATACATATTTTTTAAACAACGATACATGGAATACATTATGAATACACATCGATGCAGGTAAGACAAGCATGTATGCGGCAGTACCAATCCTCTCTAGGATTTCAAACGACCCACAATAACAAGTTGCTAACTTTGAACAATTTCACAACTTCAGGGAACTTCTCTTAGCCTTTACTTTTAAAAATACATGGTCACCCACTTTAAATTCTCTATGAGTTCTTCCTTTATCAATATAACTTTTCTACCTATCCCAGGCAACTTTTAAATTCTGTTTTATTTTCAACGTCCGCTCTTCTATTTTCTTGAGTAATTATGATCCAACCACTGCGTTGTTTGTTGGGTTGTCCCAACTCACTTGTGTGTTGCACTTTCTTCCATAAAGTGCATCAAATGGGCTCATCTTTAGAGATGCTTGATACCCATTATTGTAAGCAAACTCCACTAAATGCAAACAATCCTTCCATTTTGATGGTTTATCCATCACATACATCCTTAGCACATATTTTATCACTTGATTTACCCTTTCTGTTTTCTCATCTGACTCTGGATGACAGGTTGTGCTAAAATTCAGATTTGTTCCAAATCTCGTGAATAATCCCTTCCAAAAATTTGACATAAATTTGGGATCTCTGTCAGATACAATTGTCTTAGGCACACCATGTAGCCTAGCAATCTCTCTCATATAAATATCAACAATGTTCACTGCCTTGAGAGTGAGCTTCACTGGAATAAAATGGGCAACTTTAGTAAGCTTATCCACCAACACCATGATGGAATCATGTTGTTTATTTGTTCTGAGAAGTTTAGTGATGAAATCCATTGTTACAACTTCTCATTTCCACTCAGGAATGGACAATGGTTGTAGCAAACCAGCTAGGTGTCTATGTTCAACCTTGACCTTTTGATATTCCAAACATCTAGCAATAAAATCAACAATTTCTTTCTTCATCCCTGACCAATAATATTGGCTCTTGACAATTGCAATAGTTTTTTGGTAACTTGGGTGCCCAACATAAGGCACATTATGCTTTTATTTCATTATCAGATTTTTCAATTATTGAGAATTTGGCACATAAATTATGCCCTTGTACACGAGAATTTCATCATTTTCCAGCTTATAGGCTTCTGTTTTCTACTGTAAATTACCTTGCTGAAAATTTTCCTTTATTTCCATGTATTGTAGATATGTTTTTACAGCCTCTAAAATTCTGTGTTTCAACTTTGATTTATACATTCTAATGGTTGTAGCATGCATCTCATGTACTCTCCTGTTGAGTGCATCAACCATCTTGTTCTCTTTACCCTTGATATGAATTATATCGAAGTCATATTCACTGAGGAATTCCAACCATCTGCTTTGCTTGGCATTTAAAGTTGATTGTCTAAATAAATATTTTAGACCACTATGGTATGTTTCAGCTCAAAACTTTTCCCTATGAGTTAGTGCCTCCACATCTCTAGGGCATGCACTATGGATGCCAATTCCAAATCATGAGTAGCATAGTGTATTTCATGCTCCTTTAATTTCCTTCATTCATAGCATACCACATGTTCATTCTGACTAAGGACCCCACCAAGCCCTTCTTTACATGCATCAATGCATACTACACAATCTTTATTAGGATCAACAATTCTCAAAATCGGTGCACTGGTCAACAAATATTTTAAGTGTTGAAAGATTCTTTTACAATCAACAGTCCATTCAAATCTCACACCTTTTTTTTGCAAAGATGTGATTGGGTGTGAAATCTTGGAGAAGCCTTCAATAAACCTTCTAAAATATTCTGCAAGTCCCATGAAATATCTCACCTTTGAGACATTCCTTAGTGTTGACCATTCTTCAATTGTTTTTATCTTCCTCGGGTCCATTGTTATTCCTTCCTCTGAAATGATATGACTGAAGTAATGAATCTGCATTTGGTAGAAAGAGCACTTGCTCAATTTGGCATACAATTGATGCTCTCTCAATACATGTAGCACCATCTTCAAGGGTTGCTCATGCTCTTCATATTTTGAGTAAATAAGTATGTCATCCAAAAATACAACGATAAACTTATCCAAGTATTCTCTGAAAATACCATTCATTAGACACATTAAGACAACTGGTGCATTTGATAACCCAAATGGTACCACTGTGAACTCATAATGGCCATACCTTGTTCTGAAGGCAATCTTGTTGATATCTTCTTCTTTAATTCTCACTTGATGATAGCCTGATCTAAGATCAATCTTGGAGAATATCTTGACATCTTTCAGTTGATCAAAGATATCGTCTATCATTGACAAATGATACTTGTTCTTCACAGTTACCTTGTTCAACTGCCAAAAGTCAATGCAAAGCCTCAAAGTACCATCATTCTTTTTCACAAACAACATTGGAGCACCCCAAGGTGACACACTTGGGCGTATATACCCCTTCTTCAAAATATCCTCAAGTTGCATTTGTAATTCCTTCAACTCTGGTGTACTCATTCTATAAGGAGTCTTGGATACTAGGGCTTCTCTTCTCCAGGCATCAAATTTATGGAGAAATCAATATATCTCTTGGGTGACAACCCTGGTATTTATTTAAAGACATCTCATACTCCTTTAGGACTGCATAATCTTTAATACTTGACACCTTATATTTGAGTGTCTCTTCCATAAATATTTGACACCCTTTCCTGAAAGTTTTCTTCAGCTACAAGGCTACGACTTCTCTCATGCTTACTGCCCTGGGAATTCCCTGAATTGTCCTTAAGTTCCCTTGCTCATCTAAGCATGTAAATGCCTTATTATAACAGTCTAGCACAACATGATGCGGGTACAACCAATCCATACCAATTAGGAAGTCACATGAGCCCAAAGGTATGATGTTCAAATCTGCCCTGGTGCTCAGCCCATTCATGTCCATTGGACATTCCTTAACCATCTTATTAATTTTCCTTTAGCTCCTGTAGCTAGTTGCACGAACCAAGGTTTTCGAAGCTTGCTTCTTGACAATTGAAATCTTTCCACCATCTTAGGATCTAGATAACTATGACTAGCTCCTGAATCAATTAAAATAACAATGGGTTGGTTGTTAATCTTACCTTCCACTTCAACCATATGTGATTGAAACTCAGCTTGCTTGTTATCCACGACTGTGTAGATCCTAGATACATTTATGCCCATGCCTTTAACTATATCATCTTGTTGTACATTGTGAACAAACTTCATTTTTTCACATCTGTGAGGGTAATCTCTGTACATATGATCTCCCCCACAACCCAAACATTCAATAAGTTGTTGCCTTGGTCTTTGCACCACTATTTCAGTCATTATGGCTTCTTTAGAAGTTGATTGTCCTTGAGTATTGTTTTTTAAGAATGGTGGCTTAGCCACCTTCTTCCTCTGCTCCATCTTGCTCATCTTCTTGTATTCCCAATCCTTTTGGAAAGTTTGTCTTCCTCTATGCTGATCATAAAGACATTTATCCCTCCTTATAGTTTCCTCTAGTGTCTTGGGATCATCATATTGTATCTTATCACTTATAAATGATGACAACCCACTCAAGTACCTCTGAATCTTAACATGTTCATCCTTTATGAAAGAGACCTATTTCAATAGCTCTAAAAACCTTCTTTCATAATAATCTATGGTCATGCTCCCAAGCTCGAGTTCAAATAACTCCTTTATTTTCTTATCATAATATCATTGGGTTAAGTATTTCTTTTAAAATACTTTTTAAATTATCTCCAAGTAACCTTCTTCTCATCAATGTGTTGTACTAGCACAAATTGGTCCCACCACATTGATGATTTTCCTTTGAGTTGGTAAATGTCAATTCTCCCTTATGCATGTGAAGAGTAATTATGCAACTGAAAATACTTCCTCATTCCTAGAAGCCATGTCTTTGCATTCTCATCCTTCTTGTGTTCACCATCAAAAGTAGGAGGTTTTATTTTAGTCATTTCTCCATGTAGCTTATCCACCCCAGAACTCTTCTTATGATTCCTGACAGTGGATGGAATTGAACTATTGTGTGCTCTCCTAGCTGAATGCCTTGGAGAGTGATGGTGTTGCCTGTCAACACTTCTTGTTCTTCTTCTCTCATCATGAGACCCGCGACTCCCTGATTTGGTTGACTCAATCTCTTTATCAATCTTTTTTTCTATTATGTCGAAGTTCTGCATTAACTTTATGTTGAATCCTTCTTGTTGTTCCTTGGCTTTCATAAGCCTCTCATTATCAACTTTATAACTTTGGATATCATTTTGCAAACTTTTTATGGTCTCTACCAAGTTCATGCTTTCTTCCTTTCCTTCTCCATGTCCATTTGAATTTGTAACTTCATTACCCATACTGACATACATTCCTTTGATCCAATCTTCATGTCTATAAGCCCTCTGTGCATATTCCCTGCCTTCCATGTTTATGAACTCTGTGTTGATCATATTCTGATCTAACCGTTGTTAACTCTGCAAAATGTGCAGACAACAAGATTCATTAGACTAAATAATTATGAAATCTATAAAGGCCAGGCACACTTTTTCTCTATGAGATTCCTTTCTTCTGATTCCTTGTGAATTTAGCAATCCAAATCAACTTTTCTGGGTGGATATATGGACTCTTATTTCAAAGACCTTTCAAATGCCTGCTTCCTTGCTCAATTTTGAGTGTTGAGCAGAAAGTTAGATCATTTGACAAATACCCATGAATTCCTTTTGTTCACACCTCAACTAGGTACAATTATGAGTTGTATTTTGTGTATTTTTGTACCTACTCTTTGTAGTTTTGGCAGGACCCCAATTGGGTTCCTTCATGATAATAATTTGGACAATATTTCCAAATTTCACCTCTATATGGGTTTTGGGCTGCTAAATACAGCCCGATGAAGTTTCAGGCCAATTAATATTTTTGGCCCTGAATGCTACAGGAACCTTCTATGCCCTCTTATACATTTTTATGCACCCATAATTTTAATTTATCTCCATGGATGTCTTCTATGGCTTAATATATTTTCGTGGACTGCTCATGTGCCCCAATATGATTCCGGGGCAAGAAGTTATGGCCCTCAGAAGTTAACCGGGTCTTAAAATTTAGCCTCCATTGTTTGGGATGCAACTCTCTCACATGAGCTCTGTTTGAATAATGGTTTACACCATTAGAAATATCTCTCCAAGATTTAATATTTGATATACAAAAACTTTGTGTCTTGGAAGGTCATACAATTTTGAATTCGACTTCTCAAAAATGTCATTAAGGCCTTCGAAAATGGACTACAAGTTGAACACTTGAAAATCACTCTAATTTTTTAGTATTTTTCTAATAATTTTTCGTTAATTTTTGATAATTTATGTGAATTTAGATGACTTGTGCTGACTTGGATGCCGACGTGGAATCTCGAGTCCACTTGGTACTTTGGAGTGGTTCCCCGTTAGCGTCCGGCCACCATGGCCTTGCCCTGCCAACCCTTACCTCCTTTCCTTCTATTTCCTTTATTTCCTGGTGCACTTACCTTACCTTTCAGTCCCACCTTCTAGATTCCATGTGGCAATTTTTTATTGGGTTACAGGGATGGTTGGGCCCCATCCTGCACCAATTCTCCATGTCCGCAAAAAGTTTCACATCCGCTAATCTAACGATGAAGGATCGTGGGGTGTCGACGATGATCAATGGTCACCATCACATTGCGCCCCCCGACCTGTTGACTGTTAATTGAGGGGGGTAGGGGGCGCAAAACCTAACCACGGTTAAGACCATGGTGATGTGTCGCACCTTGGCGCATTGTGACCCCCCATCCTGTGGTTAACATAACCACCTCGAACCCCCCGCGATTAACGTGGGGTTGCCGCATGTTTGGGTTTCGAGATTCTGCGACATAGGAAGGCACTACCTCTATGGCGCCAACTCACATGCCTCCTCCACTACCATTCCACCGTGTACCTTCCACCATGGAGGTACATGTCACCACTCAACCATGTCATCTGGCATGTACCCTCCATGTTAGATTGACATCATTGTACGGAAAAATTCACAATTTCGACTCTTTCGAAATTTTCCCAATTTGTCCAAAATCACCCAAATTGCATAACTTTGAAATTTAGTTTTCAAGCTGCCATGGAAAATCTGCGCCGAGCTTCATGTGGCCAATTTCGGTCCTGTGAATAACAATTTAACTTTTACACACAAATTTTGACTTCCTACACTTCAAAATCTCCATAATTTTACTGCAGGATTTGGGGCTTTTTCCCATAAATGTCCAATTCCATCCAATTTCACCATGGGTGCTCTGTAAATTTCCAATTTCGTCCATCTACATGCCCGATCTTTCCCAATTAAAGATTTAAATTGGATACTTTAAACTTTTGGGCCCAATTTTTCATGAAATTACTTCAATTTCACTGCAATAATACTATCAAATGATTTGCAAACTTCCTCTTTCCAGAATTTTGTCCACAATTTTTCTGTGTAATCTGTAAATTTTACTTCTACACTCTATTAATTGGCCCATCCAGGCTCAATGTTGAAAACTAGGCTCTGATACCACATTGTAGCATCCTTAGACCTCTTCTGGGAAATGCCATGGGAAGATTCTGAATTCTGATACCATTTATTTCACTGATGGTTCTTTGCAAATGTACAAATTAATGCAGAATAACAACAAGTATATAGATATAGCATGTACATGAAAAACCTATGAGAATAAATGCATAAATATTAACAAAACACATAAATTAACACACAATAGACATTTATCTTTAGTAAAAAGAACACCAACTGTGTGCAGAACTTCCACGATCCTCCCAACCTTAGATCACACAACTTATAACTCTCAGCAGTGGGTCACCCCCGAGCTGGGGCTAAAACTCCACCTGGGTACAATATTCCTAACTAGGCTAAGGTCTCTCAGACAACATAAACTCCAACTTAGGTTCTAGCTCAAAGTAACAACCTACAATCCCTCATTCCCCACATGTTTGTCCCACCCCAAGAAGTGTGCCCCTTCTATGCTCAACATTCCTTCAACTGCCCCACTTTCCTTCTAGGTATTCAACAAGAGGCCATACAAGAAGTCTCAGAGCCCTGCAGCTGCAGCTTGGCACCTTGGGAAATAAATTCTCAGCAGTTCTCTCACTTGGAGAGAATTCTCATAGGCCTGACAACCCGCTTCTTCAGTATTCCTACGAGCCTGACAACCCGCCTCTTCAGTCCAATTTCAAGGCTTTCCCTCGTACAGGTACATGTACATGTACGATAATGACACCATGAAAGTACGGATGACATCAATAGGGTGAGGTGAGAATACTAATGGAATTATGGCCAAATCAACTAAATCCCCCCAATTATACTTGCATGTTCCAAACTTGACACTTGTCATGTTCGGAACTAGATTTGGTCCACATGGGATACATTTTCCAATTTAGAACTTAGGATATATTTTATATCCATAGTTTTTAAACTTTAGACTTTAGGAATATTAATAAAATATTCCTTTGAGATTAAGCCCCCTTAGCTTAGCCCCTTGATCCTAGAATCTTAGCCCCACTTTTCCCATTATAGTGAAGTTTATTCCCCCATAATATTTTACCTGGTAGGTCTGCAACAATGATGTGTTTTCATTAAAAATTGAATGTGATTACATTTTACAAAAATAGGCTCGTTGGCCTTTCAACTTCTGGCTCACCAGCCTAATAATCATACATGCACTTTGGCCTCCAAAATACATACATACAAAGGTACTCTAGCCCCAAAGTATCCCAACTCGCCATCCTACATGTACAATTACATTTATATTTACAATGGGGTTCATCCTAGGGGTATTACAAGCAAAGATTAGATGTATCTTGAATATGCAATAATCATACACATATCACGTAGATCGATATCATATAAGCATCATAATAATTAATTGTTTAATATTACCAATTACCCTACATATATATTTATTGTTTGACTCCCAACTTGGAATCCTCCCAAACAACCATACACACCCGTGGCCAATGTCTTGCACCACTTAGATCAATGAAATCATGCTACAATACATGCATGTGGATATTAAATATAAGCGATATAATATCAACGAAAGTCAATTGGTTTCATTAAGCTTTCACAACATTTAATTTGGCTTCCATATCCTTCATCTTCCTTTAACCAACTCTACCCATAAGTCCTGTGGGTCTTGTCCACTTGCCACAACTCAGATTTGTTCACAGCATAAGTATTCATTTTATGATCCAATCATATATCTATCATAATGTGTATGCTAATCAACTCAACATTAAGATTATCAAATGCATGATGTCAATCAAGTACATTCCACACATCACATACATATAAAATAATCAGAAACATGGTCACTAAACTTCTTTAGTCAATCCTCGGATTAACCTCCTAATCATTCTCAAAGAAAAGTTGGGCAAGGAGGGGCATTCAAGGCTATAACTCACCCAAGAAGGGAAAGTCATGGGGACGGGGGGGCGGGCGGGGGCTTAGGGGGATCAAGGGGAGTTAAAAGAAGATAATATTATTTTAACTTTATCCTAAGTCCTTAAGCTTATTTAATTAGTGTTCTTTAATCAATACATTATTTAATCCTAAGTCGAGGATTAATTACATGAAGAAGTTATATGGGTTTTCCATAGAGATACATGGCCCCTCCATGCCATGCAATTCTACTTTATGCATTTTTTTGCCATGCGGGAAGAGAGTTCGAAGGATTGGGGGGAATTTGAATTGGTCTAGAGTTTGAATAGTAGCAAATTCAGAGTATCGAGCGGTTCAAGTGACTATTATGTTCAAACTAACATTTTGGTTTGAATCATCATTTTGTTCAAATTACCATTCGACGGGGGAAGTTACTTAAATTATCAATTGTTGGGAGAATTTGAATTTCCATCCAGTTGGAAATTTGGGAGAGTTCTCTCTAAGCGTAAGCAACCATATAATTGTGGTAGAAATTATGCCAAATTGCAACAAATAATTATGAAGGAAATAAATATTGTATGTAACGTAACTGCTATCACTAAGGAATTAAACTACAATTGAGAATCCCTAAAATCTAAGTAGTGATATTTTGTTGCTATCTTGTATTGAGCCATGTAGCGAAGTGGGGTAACATGAGGGACTACTAAGCAGAGAAGTGGATCCTATTCCTTGGATTATGTAGGCTTATGGGGAAAGAAAGATGTGGATTAGCACTATTGTATATTGATTGTGAACTTGGGAATTAGACTATGTAAAGAGAGTCAGAGTCAACGATTGGTAAATTTGTCTTTTTGGATTGATAGCTTGAGCTCGAGGGTGACCTCTATTGCAGAGAGAATTGGTACAACCATGGAGCCTATGATTGGGTGGAAAAATCCTTTTTTGCAACAAGTGGATGGATAATTCCCAGAAATGTAAGTGTTCATGACTTGCGATTATGTTGAATTAATGTTGTTTATGTCATGGATTATATTAGTTCCAATTTGTTTAGTTATTTTGCAAAGTTAACTTTGAATTTTAAATTTATGGTATCATGGTGACTTAATGGTTAAATTAAATTGTATAAGCCTACATTATAATGTCTGCGTATGTTAATTAGTTAATATTTGAGCAATGATAAAATGTATTAGGACATGAAAATTCAAAGATATGGTATAAGAACAACAAATTTAGAACAAAAAATTGTGGTTTCAAGAAGTACCCTTTATCATCAATAGTGTACAAAGGGTATGTTACAACACTAGGGTTGCATGGGCCATAAATCAGTGTGTACAAGAATAAATTTTAGTTGTATATGAAGTGTTTGAAAAAATGTTTCCATGAGAAGTGTTACCCCCTCCCACCTAGGGGTAACTATTGGAGGCCATGTTTCATGGCCCACAATGAAGAAAATGATCACATGATAATAATGATCAACATTATCACAGAGAGAATCCCAACAACCCCCCTCATATGCCTCTTGTTCATCATCATAACTCATCACACTCAATCAACAAGGCTCATTGGGAGATGGTGGCCTGACACATTATGAGGTACAATAGTCCTTGTTTCATATAAAGTGTCATATTTAATACATTGGGCATTTGAGTAATGATTATAGGTTGAAGTTGGATAACGAATCATAAGCTCATAAGTTATATTTTTTTCCTTGATGTTTTTTTCCTTGTTTCACCTTGGTAGCCATCCTTAGCTATCCTAGTCTAGTGTTGTCACTCTTGGAGATCGGGGGTATTATTGGGAAGCCTTGATAGGGGTAATGTTCCATTCCTCCCATACTTAAAATTTATCATCCTATATCAGGTCACAATATAATTGACTTTGATAATGGTTTTACATGTATCCCAAAAGGACCCGTGGTTCATCGCCCTATGAGAAGAAAGGATAGAATGTTGAGGTTGATGTAGCTTCCATAAAAAGAATAAATAAAGAATGTTATAAAATAAAGAAAAAAAATGGGACATGGATAATGAATGGACAACTTCAAAAGCCTAAGGCCAGCTTGAGCTCTACCCCTTCTAATGGTAATCACCCCTTGTCCTGATGCAATGAATGCATATCTATAGAAGGAATTTATCCCAATAAGAAATTAAAGAAAGAATAAATGCTTGAAACCTATAAAGAGGACTTGCAAAGACAATAATGCAAATCAAAAGGCAAGTAAAGGGGTTTGGAATGCAAAAAGTACCGATGAAAGGGTATCTTAGACAGCAAGCGCTCCTTCTACAAAGGCACTCATGGAAATGGACCAATTACGGTATCATGCAGGTTAATGATCCCATTTCCATGAAATAAGCCCAACAGGTTTCACTATCACACTTACTTTTAGATAAAATAAGAAAGAAGAACATGAAAGAAGAAAGAAAAATCCTCATTCTAGAAATCCTAAAAGGGTTACATTTGAAAATGAGGAAACTCCAAATGAAGCTTTTGTTGAGATTGATCCCAATGAGGTAACTATCACTCCTCGCAAAAAGATCAAACAGGATAAATGCAAAAGATCGATGGTTGATGATGAGTCTATTCCTATTGTTTATGAAGAAATCGTTGATTTAGATGAAACACATTTAAATCATAAGAGGAAGAAAACAAATGTTGATAATGTTCAAGAAGCCATTGTTAGCTCGAAGTATTATAGTGAAAGTTCTAAAGGTAGCAGAGAAATAATAAGACCAAGTGTTGATCTAGAGGATGGTATTATGAAAGCAACACAAAATGTCATTCGAAATCGAATGAGGATGACAAACTTAGTTGATGATGGCCACACATTTCAATTGAATGTGAAACAACTTTATAAACACACAAAAGGGTAGGAAAAATATCAAATTAGAAAACCACATCACTTGCATATTCACAATTTGAAAGCATTGATTAGATACATGTGGTTGACTACCTAGTTCTTGTTGACCCAATGGAAGTTCCTACGAGGGAAGAATTTGATAGATCAAAATGTTTTGACTACAAATATTATGTGATTGGAGGAAATCATTCTGTAGAGGCTAGAAGAGAATTTGTGCAAGAATATCCCAATAATCCTCTTTTTGAGACAATCAAATGCATAATTTATGTAGGTTTAACAGATTCAGAAGCAAAGTTACTGGCATGGGATCATAACACAAACAATGAGTACATAATGTCTATGACCTTCATTCAAAGGGTGAGATTTATCCACAATGAATTTTCTGAAATATGCCACTGGGAGAGATCAAATGTTGATTTTAAGTTTCAGAAGAAATGTTGCATGGAAATAGGATTCTCGCTTGATGATGAAAATACAAAAGAAAAATATCGCAAAGGAAGTGATATATTTAGATCTGTGGATAACTATTTTCAATTGGGATTTAGAACTGGACATGTATGGGATTTGATAGATGAGATCTTCACCCTATGGGAAAATGTTGGTATAAAGAATCAGAGAGTTAAGAAAGCTAAACCATTGATATGTGGTACAAGTAAGACAAGTCCCGACATAAAAAATCTTTATGATGATATGACTATAACAGCTTGGAGATCAATACAAGGAGTGAAGGATGATAAACTCATCATAAGTATATTATCACGTGTTAGGTCGAGAGATTTGTCAATGGAAGAAATGTGTGATGAATTTAAAAAGTAAGTCTGTTGAGTTATTTTTATTTATGTTAGGACAAGATAATTAATTTTTTCAGTTTAATGTCAGTTTAAAATTATTTTTGTTTTATTTAGTCACAAGGTGTATATGAAAATACAAGAGGAAATGGTCAAGATGTTGAATGAAGAAAGTTGGGATGATGTTAAACTCAACTATCTAGATTCAAGTTCTTCAGCAGTATTGAAACAGTTTTTTGTTGCGTTCAAAAATGTATGTTGATTTATTACATTCATATTATTCGTTTGTAAGTTAATTTATTTATATTTTAATAGTTATAGATATATAACTATATGTTTGTTTGTTTCATTAAAGATGCCAAAGAAGAATGCAAATGGAGTACCTGAAACTTTCAAAAGTTTTATTCAAAAAGCTAATTTTAAAGAGAAAGAAGGAGACGTGTTCAAAATGTTCAACTTGATGACACCCTCGATCACTACATTTGGAATGAACTTGACATTGTTCAATATAAAGTGATATTAGGTGATTGTGAAAAACTTGCAAGTATTGTTCCTAAAAAAGAATACTCCCTAGTTATTGCGGATACCCCTCATGGTTATAATATCCCAAACATTGAATATGATATTGAGCCTTATACTTACCAAGCTTTCAGTAAAGTGGTTATGGGATTTATAGAAGTTACAACATCACCATTTTGGAGATTTCTAGTATTTCATTCAGACACACAACAAGGATTAGTACAATCAAGTTTCAAGGGGAAAGAAAAGATAAGGAGACATTTTATTTGATAAGATATTGAAAGTGTATGTTTGGCAATTAATATTATAAAACAATTTTATTAATTCACAAGTTAATTGAAATTTCACTTATTTATGTTACAGGCACAAGCCAAATATTCAGAGCTCCAAGAAAGAATCATTTAAACATGATTTTGAGAGTATACATCTTGCAACCTGGACAAAAGATGATTCTTATAATTCTATTCTTGTCAATGCAAATGATGAGGAGACTCCTAGTAGTATATTGGTATACAATGTTGTGGTTAGAAAGCTAACATATGATGAAAAAGATTTGAAATGAGAGATGGTTAACATTTATCAAAAACCACAAGCATTAATTAATTATCTTATAGATAAATTTTCAAATGAAGGAGATTGGGTTTTGGATTTGTTCTCGGGTT
>JASDQU010101719.1:386710-398780 GCA_032191745.1 Picea mariana | reverse complement strand
TATATATATATATATATATATATATAAGTTACGAGGAGAAGACAATGGGATAATATTGAGGAAGCATGCTAAGCTTTGGATCCTCCACGTGATAACGAATGATTACATCAATGCCTTGAAGTTTGGTAGGTTGAGTCATTGAGGCTCAATAAAGAGGCCACGTGAATTAGGAGAGGTTAATATAATGTTTGGTAAAAAATGATTTTGGGCATCACTCTCACTACTTATGACACTTCAATATTGTTTTTATCCAAGGTTGACATTTTTTTCCTAGGAAAAAATCATTGTTTTCATTTCATGCAAAAAAAAAGTTACATTCAATATGTGCATTATGCACCCATAAATTATTCTCTGGTAAACAAAACACAGATAATTTTAGTCCCATTAGAATCATATCAAAGTATATAAAAATGTTGGATACAAAGTTAGAGTGATACATCATAGTGAGGATTAAACCTCTAAACAGTGCCATCAAACACACAACGTTTGAAAAAAATCAACATAGAGTCAAATAAAAATTTGAAATGTCTTGACATCATAAGAAATAAATCAAAGAACATGTGAGGATCTTGCCATTAATGGCTTGAGGATGCCCAACATCTTTTTCCAATATCTCCCAAGATCTTTTTGCTACATCCAAAGCTATTTTAGACAGTTCATCAACATCCATGTTGAGCTCCCTGAAGATATGTGCATAGTAAATAATAGATAATACATGTTCCATCCACTTAACTTGGTCAAAAAAAGGTTTCAAAACAAGATTCTTCATGCATATTGACCCTATTACCTAGTCTATAACTAGTTTGGAATCTCCCAGTACCTAAATGTGAGTGATCCCATGTTCAACTACTAGTTTTAAAAGGATAGACAATGCCTTCCATTCTACCATATTATTTGTATCTGCATTGGTTCCAGTGTTAAATGATACCTCGTGAGATTTATTGAGATAAATTACACCTCCAATCCCACACAAATAGGGGTACCTTGGCAAACACCATCAAAGAAATCCTAATGATAAGTTTTATCCACCTTAATATTACTCACCTATATTGGCACTTTAGCCTTTGGGGAGACTTTAATACCTTCATAAAGGAATTTATATGATGGTGTAATTGGAAGGGAGATATCTCCTTATCCTAAAAAAATGATGGAGTTCTTTGATAACCAAATGGCCCTTGAGGAAATCAAAGACAAGGATCCATTATGTTTAAGAGATATATCATCAAACCATTTCTCCATACATTATAAAAAAGAACCTACTACCAGGAGCCTTGTCCACCAGTTAAGGGGAGAATAACACCCCAAAACCTTTTTGGGGTATTCACAATGAACCAATGTGTGGTTGATTTCTTCCCTCCTAATCCAAGAGTTGAATTATTTGCCTTGTAAATCAATTTCATGCCCAGAGCAAGTGCACATTGGTCTTTGGTATCTAGGCAACACATCGGTGATTAAAAATTAGTTTGAAGTGTGGATACCAATGCCAAACATCCAATACACACATGGGGATTGATTCTTCAATAAGTAGTAGTGTGTTCATTTTGTGAGTGAGTTCAACAAAGAAACGCACCCTTAGAAGCCACAATGCATCACTATTTTTCTCTTCGATACTTTCCTCTGTTGTGGAAGTCAATTTACTTTTTGGATTTCACATATTGGATTCTCTTGTGGGCACATGCTACCTTCAATGAAATGAATTTTATTGATCTCATTGTTTTCATAAGAATTTGTTTTAAAAATTGTTTGTTATTTTTGAATTTTTGCTATTTTATTAATCCATAGACTATTTTTGTAAATATATTGTTTGCTTGATGGACCAATATCTATGTGCATCATTTTTACATTAAAATTTTTAATGAAGGGAAGATCAAGTGTGAGAGAACTTGGTTAAAAACTGAATTTGTTGTCGGGTTGGTTAGTCGCTCATTTGACTTGTCCAATGTTCTAAAAGATCAAAGAAATCAGTTGGAGAATTGAGTATTCAATTGCAAATTTACTTTGAGGTTACATGACAACAATTACAAGGTTTGTTTAGCTTATTGCTACGAGCCAAGTAAAAGGAATTTCCCTTTGCAAGAAATGTATTAACCAATTTTGATTTTTATAGTTGTTTGATGAAGTTCTTTTATGTGTAAATAATTCCAAGGGGAAAGAAGCCACCATTGCTAGACCCATATGCATGGTTCAAATATACAACCTTTTAGCCAGATATCTATTCAGAACCATCATATTCAACATTATGGTATATATAGAGATGTAGTTCCCCCACTTAAGGGGATATAGACAACAAAGGGTGGTCAAAAAGCCATGTTGGAAAAAAAGTTATATTCGTAAATATTACATGGTTAAGATTTCTCATGTTCATAAAGCAACGACCAAGGAGTTGTTTCCATGTGATGATATTATTTGTACATTAATTTGGAACATTGATATCCATATAGGAGCCTTAAAATCTTAGAAGTGTGATATCATCAATTGTTTTAGTTCCACGAACATCCACAAAATTTACATGTTTATGGTTCCCATGATTTGCATAAGTGGAGCATGTGTATAAATATTCATGCAAGAAAGTAATATACATGAGATAGTTAGTTAGTGGTGGTTTATGTCCAAGCCTGGTAAGACAATTAATAATAAAGTATATATTTTAAGAACATATGAGAGGAGGTGGGAAACTTAGTAATGCTTATGCATATGATATATGGATTACTAGATACTCATGAACTATGGGTGACTTGGGTATTAATCACATATGAAGCCCTGGAACATGGCATTGTATTTAAATGGATAGACATAATTTTGAGTAGCCTCATTCTCACTCTTAAAAATTCCAAGGTTCTTTGGGAGGGAGAAACAACATGATTTAACATGGCATCTTACTACATGGATTCCATATGTGAATGCATAGAATTTCCATGCTTCAAAGTGTCATGAGAAACTAGATTTAATCTAGTGCATGTGTATTACTTGTGCTTATGGAAAACAAGGTATTTGTGGGAGTATTCCAACATATGTACATATATATTAACCCTTCTACATAACAAGATTTATAGCAAAGAATGCCCAAAGTTCATTGTTGAATCAACTAAAGCAATGAAACCAAATAGATATCGGTATGTACAATAAGAAAGTTGTTGCAATAGGATTTATGGAGTATCTATAACGTCTCACACATTACCAAAACTCATACTAGTCAAAGTATTGATTCTAGATATAGATTTCCAAACAATTCTACATGGGGTGACTAGGAATTTAAAAAAGAGTAAGAAGGAACTTTGGCCTAAACTTCCTCTCACAACCAAAGAATCCCATATATATGGTTTATCTCATGATGAACAACTTGATTTAGAACTTATGACATATTTCTTTCAGTTGGAACCAATCAAAGTTCATGAATCCCTTCGTGTGATTGAAAGTTTCTTTTCATTTCAAAACATAGTATGGAGACTTTGTCACCGATATACCAAGTAGGAGTAATTGTGCTAAAGAGATAGAAATTCTACAGAAGTGGAGGGGAGAAGAGGTAAGAAAATATTAACGCCACTCGTCTTGATGAATTTAAGACCATCACTAGACCAATAAATGACCTTTGATAATATAGTCAATGATCATGTCCATCAATCAAAGGTTAATCCTAAAACAATAGAAGGAATCTCAATGGGAGGTAAACAAACAAAGGATTTTGAATTAGTAAGAATGTGAACCACTCAATTCAATTGTTCCCATGGGATCTAGGTCCCCTGAACTAAAGGAATACCTATGTCAAGAGAATCAATTCAAGTTCTTTAAAGAATCACAACATTTTAGTAGTACACAAAATACTAGCAAAGGTGCTACTAGCAAGAAGCAATACGAAAGGGCCATAAGTGAATTAGTGTTTGAATACTTGGACTAGCACCATAGTTCATTGAATAATTAAATGACATGCAAGAAGATAGAGAAGAATGCTAATTTGAATCCTTCATATTTGACTTTGAAAATAAAAACTTCAAAAGGTTAACTTATAAAACAAAACAACATGAAAAGATGAAAAGGGAGATACAAACCACTAAAAAATTCATCTCCAGTGTTGATGATACACATTCACTAGCTATTGGGGTGTCGGGTATTGTTTTCATAGATCTATCTAGTGCAAAGTTAAAAAAATATGCACGCAAATCTTCTTTCTAAGGATAAATATATTAATAGTATTAGATAACAACTCAAAGTTTAGAGTACCAATACAGAGGGTAATATGGCATTGATCAAGAAGGCTATCTCACTAAGAGATAATCTCAGAAGATTGGTGAATGAATATTTTGATACAGTTGCTATTTTGTGTACATTTGGGGTTGTAGTGATAGAGTTTAGCTAGTATATTAGGAAGAGGTTGGTCAATATCTATCAATGACAATCTCATCTCATACAATGCACCCAATGGGCACCAATCCCCGCACTTATAAATCGTTTCAACGAGCTTGAAGTGGCTAAACTTTGTGAACATATGTTTTTGAACAATCAAGTGTTCAAAGTTCACATGTCAAAGTAATTAGCATAACGAGCAATATTTTGGATGTGTTGTTGTCAAACACACAAGTCATGAAAAATATGATATCCCCCCTACATCCTTATCCCAAAGAAGAAAACATCTATTTCAATCAATTTAGGGATAAATTTTTCCAAAGCATCGAAGTAAAGAAGGTCATTTCCAACGAAATCCAAGACATCCAGGAAATATGCCTTGATGATCATGTATTTTTTCCTACCGAGCAAGAAAGTAATTCTTAATAATGTACTTGTAAAGTTGTCTAACAAAATAGTTGATTTATAAATTAGGCTAGCAAAGCTTAGAACAAAAGTGGGAAATCTTTCATTCCCATGTGAAAATTTATTTACCAAAACTTTCACCTAGCTAAATGATTATCCTTCAAGTTTGATGAGCTTGAATATTGATTAAATTGTAATATTTGAGTCAAGAGTCACCTAAGGAAAATGAAGAGTAGTGGAAGTTGGAAGGCCAAGAACCACAAACTAAACTGGTAAATAAAACCATTAGCTTCAAGAAATGGTTCTCTTTTTGGCATTGTAAGTTATCTTTATTGTTAATAAAGACATCGAGGTTAGTTAGTTTTTGTATACTCTTACAGAGCTCTGTTTGGTCTTAGGACTATTCTCTCCTTGTTTAGTTCCCCTAGTGCTTGTGGGTGTAGGAATTTTATACTACGAGTCTCTTCTCGTCTTGTGGTGTTTATTTTCACTTATCTCATGCTCACTAGCCCCTGATATGAAACAGGGGGATTTTTGATGATTGGAGACTATCCTCGATTTCTCAAGATCTTTTAATGCATCTGCTTTAGTTGGTGGAATATTCTCCTTAATGGAATATGTCTAATCATGTTTTGTTTCGATGTGGTCACTTGATATGAAATGGATCCAAACAAGTGAATGGTTGTAAGACATATTACCTACAAATGTAATTCAATAATCAATGAAAGTTAAATAAACTATAAAGGACATTGCAAGAGGAAAAAAAAATGAGACAAAGAGAGGGAAAAAAAGAATTAAATAAAATAGAAAAATGAAAACAGGAGAGGAAACGAGAAAGAGGAACGAGAGCTGAAAGGATATTCTTCCGGCCTTCCCATTACCCCCTAGATCTCCTATATCTACTTGTAACTTGAATCTCAAAGGGTCATTTGGACGAAGAGAGGAGGATGCACAAAGAGTTAGGAGCTACAATGTAACCAAAGATTGTTGAAATAAGACTGAGCAACAATTCAAAGGCAGGTTTTCCCATTTGGGTTTCCAAGGTAAACAAGGTGTCCATTGTATCTTGAATGGTCTAAATATTTTTCTATGTCATGTAAATGTTGAATTAATTGTGGTATGAGAGTTTTTTGGAAGTATGTTCTATATTCAATTGCTTCCCAAGCTTATTTTATTGGTGTGAGTTATTTGGTATTCCTTTGTATTAGATATGTTGTTTGTTGTTGGATTAATGGTTCTAAATATGATTTCTCATTTGTAGTTATATTATTTCACTCAGGATTTCATTCTCCACTAGTATTTGATGAATGTCTTTATATTACCCACCGATCATCTTACTCCGATATTTGAGATCAAGGGTTGTCATGAGATAGTTGTTGCGATTATCTAGTAGAGTTTCTAAATTTAATTTCTAAGGAACAAAAAAATTCAATCCTTAATAATATTGACATCATAACTCAACGTTCATACATTTCTTGTGAGATTACTTTTTTTTTTCCTAAGAAAAAACGTAATTTTATTCATCCGAAGAGATAAAATTACATTTTGTAGGTGCTAGATTAACACATTTGTAAGCATAAAGAAAGTGTGATCATTTGCACCAGAGGAAGGTTGATCTGTTGATATCTGTGCGGATCAGTTGCCGGTATACTGTTGACTTTCCGAAGTTGTTCAGTGCTTGTAGAGTAGTGCTGAATATTACAATAATTTGAGCTTTCCCAAAATGTAGGTCTAAAAAATTGTTACTGTTTAAGAGTCAAAAAGTATTCTTATGTATTAACGTGTAGTAGAGTGTGTCTGATCTTCGATGAAGGGTCTATGGTAGTAAGCATGTACTGTATCTTCTTATGTTTCTATGAAGTGCCATTGACCAAAAATTGAGTTGAGCCCTTCTTTGGACAACGAATCTGCTATGGAATTCTTGCTCCTATAGACATGTTGAATAGAGAAGGAGTCAAAAGTATTCAACAGATTATGAGTCTCTCTTAATATGGGATGCAAGTAGATATTGTGGTAGTGTTGTGTTTTTTGTGTCCATTTTATTACATTCATAGAGTCCCTGAACATTTGTATAGAATTCAAATCGTATTCTTTTGCTATTTTGAGAAGTAGGAGGATCATCATCAGTTCTGCATAGTTGTTGGTGCCTTTCCCCAATCCCAATTTTATCTTGATAGAGTGAGTCTTTGTAAAGTAAAGGTGAATCCCCCTCCTCCCCACACACAAAGAGAGTTTTGTGAGGCCCCATCGAAGAAATCCCAAGCTGTGGAGTGGTCTATGGTTGGGAGATGAGGGATTTGGGTTTTGGGTGCAGCCTTTTCCTGAGGGAAGTGTTCCAAAATGGAAAGACTTTGGGTTGCAATAAATTTTGGTGCCATGGATTTTTCCTAGAAGATTGCTTTATTTCGAGCTAGCCAGATTCCCCAATTAATTAGTAGGGGCAGGGATTTTAGATATTTGTGGGAGACTTCAAGTAGCCAGGATTCCCAGGTGGAATCTAGTGTTTGTCCATTCCAGGTACAAATTTTTGATAAGGTGAGAGTTGCTTCCCTCCATACTTTTTTGGTGAAAGGGCAGGTGATGAGAATGTGATATATAGTTTTAGAGTCCCCTTTACATAAAGTACACCATCCTGGTCCTTCAATCAAGCGTTTCTGTATTTTATCTCAAGTTGGTACTTTGTTTGATAAAGTTGTCCACATGAAGAGATTTGATTTTAGGGGGGATTTTAGTTTCCATAGCCCTTTTCACCACCAACGTGGTTCCTCTTGTAGAAGGTTGATATTGAGGGTTGTGTATCATAGTTTCAGTGTGTACAAACTGTGTGGAGTTTTCTTCCAGACCAACTCATCTTCACAGTCCACGAGTCTTTTGTTTGCACTTTGGAGTGCAAGCAGGTAGTTTATCCATTAGATTTTTAAGTCTCCTTCCAACCCTAGGGTATCCACACGGTACCAACCTTGGTGCCAAATGTTTGTGGAACCTGGGTCTGCAATTTGATTTAGTTTGTAGAGCCCCTGTGCATGTAGGTGATCATGTAGTTCTTTTGAAAGGGAGTGGGCAAGTCCACTACCTGGCCAAGGATCGAAGCCTAGACGTAATTTATCTCCCTTACCAATTTTCCAGACCAGTCCATCCCTGATTACATGAAAGGAATTGATGATAGCCTTCTATATAATGGAGCAACTTGGAGATGTTTTGTTTGCCCAAAGGATCCATTCTTCTACAGATCCTGGATTTATTGTGGGTGACCACTTGTGTCCATAAGTTGTTGGTGGTAATTAGTCTCCAGCTAGATTTGGCTGCTAAGGCTTTTGCAAATGTAAGGATATTTTTCAGCCCCCATCCCCCCAATGATTTTGGTCTGGCCAATAGTTCCCATTTTTCCCAAGGTATAGTGGAGTGGTCCTTCGATCCTGACCATATAAATTTGAAGCAGAGTCTTCGAATTTTTTCTAATATGCCTTTGGGGATCCAAGAGAGGGACATCCGGTAGACCGAAATGGCTTCTATGAATGTAGCCAGCAGAAATGTTTACAAATTTCGTGAGATTCAGTCTTCCTGCTCTTGAGAGCCAGCAGAAACTCCAGAGAGAGAGAGTCATTTTTCTAATTTGGACGGCAGCCAGCTCCAATCCCTTTTGTGGTAGTTGTTTGCTTTGAGCTGGAAGCCAAGATATTTAAGCCCTTGATGGAGTTCCTGTAGGGGGAAGGGGAAAAGTGTTTTATAGTAAGCTGTTGTAATTTTGTCAATCCCATTGAGGGACAAGTTGGATTTTTGTGAGTTTATATTCATCCTTGTGGCATCCCGGAAGAGTTGGAGAATTGTTGTTAGGGTCTCTACATCTCTTGGTCTACCACTGCAAAAAATTAGGACATCATCTACGAAGAGTAAATGTGTGATTCTAAAATTTGGAGATGTTTTTATACCTTTGAAATATTATGAGTTTGTGGCCGATGTCAAGGCCCTACTTAATCCTTTTGCCACAAGGAGAAATAGAAGGGGGGATAGGGGGAAGCCTTGTCTTAGTCCTCTCCCGAAGGTGAAGAAAGGGGAGGTTGCTCCATTGATCAGAACCGCAAACGTTACTGAGGAGATATAAGCCATTATCCATCTGATGAAGGGTACCCCGAACCCTAAATTTGTGAGTAGTAGTCTAATAAATGACCAACTTACTCGGTCAAAGGCCTTTGAAAGGTCAATGCTTATTACTACTCCTTTGGACTGAATATATTTCAAGCTGTGTAGACCTTCTTGTGCCACTCCGATAGCTTCATGTATCTGTCGCCCATTCACGAACCCAAATTGTTCTTTTGAGATCACTTCTGAGAGCATGGGTTTGAGACATCTGGAGATAATTTTTGCAATGATTTTGTAAATGCAGTTGTAGAGTGCAATCGGTCTGAAGTATTCAAAGGATGAGGGTTCATCCTTTTTGGGGATTAAGGCCAGGAAGGTTGTGTTGAAGGGTGGATGTATCATTCCATTATTTATTGTTTCTTCCACTACCTGGAGGAGGTCTGCACCAAATAGTTCAAAGAAACCTAGATAGAATTCTATCGACCAACCATCAGGTCCTAGGCTTTTGTATTTTTGGAAGCTGCAAAGAGTTTCCTTTAGTTCGGCTTCACTGAATTCTGTGTAGCGGTCTCTGTTGTTTTGTTCATTCATGAAGCTGGGGTAATAGAGTGCCAGTCTGACTATATCAATAATGTTAGCCCTCTGTTTTGCTTTGTATAAAGTTTTGAAATGATTTTTACCCAATTCTGCCAGCCTGGGAAAGTGGAAATTGTTCTTCCTTATGGGTCCTTCATATCCCAAATAGTGTTTGTGGCTTTGCATCCCTTTGCAAAGGCATAGAATAATTTTGTGTTTTCATCTCCTTGTTCAAGTCATATCACCTTGCTTTTTAATCTCCAAGTTTCTTCCTGATCAGCCATGAGTTGTTTGCGTCGTGATTCCAATAATTTTAAACTGTCCTTGGTAGAGTATGTGAGGAAGCCCCCGTCTGCCTTCTGATAAATGGATTCTATTTTTTCTTCTGTGGATCAGAGTTCACCTTCCTCCCTCTATCTTTTTTCCTGTGCCCAGGGGATAGTTAATGACTTGATTGTGTTGATACTGAGAGGGGGGTGAATCAATATCAAGTACAATTTAAAACCTTTTTCAACTTATAATTAAACCATTCAACTATATCTAATGAGAAATGAAAAATAGTATAAGAGTTACACCAATACACCACAATACACCATGCACAATATATGAGAAATAATCAATAGTTATTGTTCAAGGGAAGTAATGACTTCCAAAGGTAGCTACAGCTTCCAAATGTAAAGGGAGGAATAAAACTCCAAGAGGAAGATACAATCCTCCAATATCATGAGAGATTTGAACTCTCCATCCTCGCCCCTTCCTTCCACCCAAGAATATATGAGAGATAATAAAACTTTACATTAAATCATCACCATCAATCAATCATCACATAGAACCTGTTAATGCTTCCCGAGACTTATTCAATTTCTGCAATTCTTCAATTCTTAGAGTACTTTGATCCTATATATAATATTACTCAATGTATTCTCTGAAACTCCTCCAAGTTTCACTCTTTGAATCCTCCCCAAAAAGAAGTTATAGAAAGAATGGTAGACTTTATTCAATTCTGGTCTATTCAGGAGACCGAACTTGTACAGAACGCCCCGTGCTCAATATTTAACATCTGATTCTGAAACTAGCACACAAGAAACCAAATTCTGTATTGTTTCCAATTAAATTTGTCCCACATCATTTGGATTCTCGATGAAGAAGTTATGACTTTTTTACCCGGAACACCTGTTTATTGACTAGCTTCAGGACTGGTCACAAACCCTATCTTCCACAGAGTGTATCTCCATAATTATAGCGAATCAAGAGCTGAAATTTTTACCAGAGGTACCTTGATATGTATTCTCAATACCATAGCTATTTCACCATCTGAATCGTTCTAGAAAAAAAGTTATAGAAAAAATGGTAAGATGATCTAAAAATAACATACCTTGGAACACATCACCAAAAGACTTCATCCTCCCTTGAAATCCGACCTTCTTTACTTCTTATTTCCTCTAAAATTCGACTTGTATTAAAATGAATGTATAATGATGTTTATTTATACCATTTATGTCACTTCATTTTAACATTAGGGCCGACCTGACACTTTCTTATTTTGTAATTATTTTCTTTAATTATCTTCAGGGCCTACATGTACTTCCTTCTTCAATTCACTTTGTCATCTTCAAAAATTCATTTCTCCTCAACCATGAGGATCCACGTGGCGTGCCACATACCACCGAAAACAACATGATGTATACTATCCATTCATGGGTGTTGTATATGCATATGCATTGTCCTTCATGTCCAAATACCTTTATCAATCTTGCGGTCAAAAACCCATTACTAGGGTTGACATCAATGACAACAACCAATCTTCCAACAATACCCCCCTTTGTCATTGATGGCAACACTCATGCTCCCCCTATCATCATGATCCCAATTTCTCTCCCTCTTTGACATCAATGGAAAAGGTTAGGGCTGCACCCCCTGAGTTTAATGGAAAAATCTAACTCTCTTCTTTGGGGTTGCTCCCCCTGAACATGTGGCACTCAATAATACTTCATCCTTATTTTTGGTCTTTGGGACTTTTTCTTCCTTAGAATCATTTTGTGTGGCTTCTATCTTCTCTCTCTTCTTCATGTCTAGGATGTATATGTTGTTCGGTCTTCTTGTTGCAGTTGCAACCAATCTTCCTGAGTTATTTTCTTTGATTTTACATTTTCGAGAATCAAACGTAAGAGTGTATCCTTGATCACACATTTTACTAACACTGAGTAGATTATGATTCAAGTCTTCAGCCAATAGAACATTCTTTGCTTTTACATTTTTTCTTTCAAGCTCTACTACACTTCTCCAAGTATTTTGGCAGATGAGTCATCTCCAAATGCAACATTGCCACCCTTTCTCTTCAAGCTGATGAATTTGTCTTGATCCCCGATCATGTGTGAAGAATATCCACTGTCTATGTACCATTCATCTTCTTCTTTACATTCTTCAGTAGTCAATGCTATTCGACAATCTTCATTGTTTGGAATCTCTTTCCTTCTCCATACTATGGTTGGTATAGGGACATCTTCATTCATATATCTACAATCTCGTGCTTTGTGACCAAGATAATTACATTTGTAGCATGCAATATTTTTGTCCATCAATGGGGAAAATGAATTATAACTTATGTTGACAAATCCATGATTATTTCCATATCTTCTATTTACACCATTCATGTTTCTTGTGTATG
>JASDQU010101719.1:358696-381922 GCA_032191745.1 Picea mariana | reverse complement strand
ACCATTGTTTGGGGAGGGGGGTGGGGGGATGGGCCGTGAGTGTGAGGGAAGTCTAGTTTGAGGTATTTGAAATCCCAGAGGGGATCACGAACAAGAAGTGCGATAGTGAAATGAAAATTTATAAAAGAATAAAGGGAAGGTAACCGAAGAGTACATGTGGGAAGAGGTGGAGCTAGGTCTCGAGCCAGTAGGGAGGTCTGTTCGACATCCTGCCGAGTTGAGCTTGCGGCCAAGCCTGCGAAAGTCTGTTGTGCCCCCAAAGTGGTTATGTCCAGTGAGCACCAGGTGGGAGTGGAGGATGTGGAGGGCGAAGTCGATTGTGAAGAAGAGAGTCCATGCTGATGTAATTCTACCTCTGGGAGAAGAGAGAGAGTGGGGTGGCCACGTAATGGTTGTGAGTAGTCTTTGAGGATATGTCCATGGGAGTGGCATCGGTGGCAGCGAAAGGGTATACCCTCGTAGTCTAGTATTTGGGCCCTGGTGCAACCCCGATCCGTGATATTTAGTTATTTGCGCAATCCCTCTTTGATATTTAATGAGACTAATATGTGGGCTAGGGACATTTCCCTTGTTTCTTTGAAGGAGAAATCCACATCCAAGTAGATGCCCAGCGTATTCCCAATAGCCCTAAATACCTTTTCTAACCAGAGATGGGGCGGAAGCCCAAGAAGTCGAACCCATATGGGGAAGGAGTCAACCCGCGCACTAGCTGCATCAAAGGTTGGATCCCAGAGCTTTAGTAGAACTGGAGAGGAGTCAATATACCAACATCCTGTTACGGCTCAAGTTTCTTGGTCCGCGGTGGCAAATGTGATGAGAAACCATCCCCTTGATAATCGACATATCTAAGGTGGGGTGGGTTGGGCCGAACCTCAGGTTGTTCAGGCCCAAAGTCTTAAAGTCTTCTTGCTGAAGTGCCTCCCATAGACTTTCCCAACCATAGATTTGTCTGCGAGTTCCATCACCTTTGCCATGGAGAGGTCTTCTCCTAGTATGAGATTGGTGGAGTTGGTTATAGCTCCAATGAATTTATTCCCTTTTCTGCGTCTGTTTGAGGTGGGGGGGTCTGGGTCTTCAATCAGTCCTCTTAGGAGGGCTTCCTTACTGTCGCCATCTTCCAAACTATCCCAGCCATTCAGATTTGTTGGTGGGAGGTGAGTTCCTATAAAAATCTCAGGGTACCTACCAGGAATTGTTTCAGTAAGAAGGTTGGATCCTGTGTCAGGAAAGAAATTGGAGTCCTAGAAGAGGGGATCAAGCTAAAGGGTTTCAGGATTCAGTGAAGATGCCACAAAGTCTCCCAAAGGTGGTCCTTCACAGACTGAGGAGGGGGGAACAGGAGGGAAACCAGGAGGGGTGGGAGAAGGGGGGATCCAGAAGGGGGAGAGGGTAGGAGACGAGGGGCTAGAGAAGGTGAGGGGTAGGTATTTGAGGGGGGGAATGGAAACTAGGAACTCAGGAGTATGGAGAGGGGGAAAGGCCTATAAATCCTGGGGAGTATCCACGGTGGGGTAACCCTTGTTGGGTGGCTGCGGATGGAAAGAGGTGGGTGAGAGGGGAGGGGTTGGGTAGTTTTCCAAGAGGCACATGGGGAGGGATATTGGTTCAAAGGTCTCCCAAAGAGTATAAGCTTCAGGAGGCACCAGATGCCCGAGAGATAACCGTCGAGAGCTGCCACCTATTGGGAACCAGGGCAGAGATTCATCAGGGTCTAGTGAGTAGTCCACGTCATCCTCGTAGGTTCCCATAGTGTTGTTGGAGAGTCTTCAGTGGAAGAAAAAATACCATCTGCGAAGGAAAGGAGAGAGAACTGTGCACCGTGGGGAGAGTTTTGTCAGAGAGGGGGGAAAACAGGTCACCACCCGAGAAGGGAACCATTAGAGAGAGGGTGTAGTTAGGGGGTGTAGGGACTGTGGACGTGGGGGAAACCACAGAGCGCCATCCCGATTTCACATCACATTCCCAACTAAGCTACCTCATACCAAAAATGCTTTTTGCAAACATAAGTGATAGAATGAGAGTGTGAGCACAACTCTTCTTGTGAGATTACTTGAGGCCATACACTATCAATTCTACTCTAGGAGGGTCATATGTTGCTTATGAGATCATTTTAGAGGTTGCACATGCTATATGTTGCTCATGGGTGGTTGTTCCTTGTGTCTTAGAGTTGTGCACATGCCATATTGTTCATGTGGAAAATCCATTACTTGGAAAATGGTTTTGTCTCTCTCTCCCTTGACCATATCTTGGTTGGTTGGATATAGATGGCCATAGGATGGCTCAAATGAATTATTAAGTGCATGCTTCAATGTTTCCTTTTAATCTTTGGGTTGCAAACTTTTTGTAATTATGATAAGTCCAATAATGTTTCTTCATTATTGTTATTTAAGACTTCATAAAGTGTCCAAATTAATACATGTATGTGAAATCTTTGCATGTGGCCTTTCATGTTGATATTTTGATGTAACTACAAAATATATTCTTTTGTATTTGTATTGGTCAAACCTTGAGAATGTTATTGTAATCTTGTTGTATAAATTGGCTCAAAAAAAAATATTGTTTTACTGTTATCCTTATTGTAAAATTCAAAATGGTTCCTCTTAGGGTCGCGTATTTTCGGGAGTCGAGTTATCTGTATAAATAGAGGTTGAGTTACTCTCATTTGTATACACACACAACTTACCTTCTCTTGTGTATTTAGAGCATAACAAAGGAGTTCTAGCGCAAGAGGTCTAGCACATGAGGTCTTGATTTCTTGGTTTTTGGTATCTTGGTCTTGGTCTATTTGTGGAGAGCTATAAACGTGACATTGTATTGGTTGAAGGAATTTATACTAAAGAATCGGTTGCTAGGTTTTATCCCCCATGAGGGTTTCCCAGGATATATCTTGTGTTATGTGATTGTTGATATTCCAGTGATCCTATTACATGCAAATGTTAATGAATGTAAAAGAATATAATTGTAACTTCTAAAATTATAACAAGGTATCAAAGAAGACCTAAATAGAAGACAATTCACGGATCTATAAGACAAAAGAAGTCATTTTTTTTATAGGAGTGGTTTCCATACAATACAAGACCACCAACAAGTGTGCCCTACTGGAGCGCACCTTTTCCCTGGATCAGATCTTCAGAATCCAAAATTTGTGATTTAGGCATAGGATGACTACCAGAACTAATATAGATGAGAAGCTGGAGGGAGCTGACAACTTTAGAGCCTAGAGGTACATAGTATCCCTCCTCCTAGAAGAACATGATCTAGAGAATAACACTAAAGAATAAGTTTCAGAACCATAGGGAGATGAGGCTAAAGCAAAGTACAAGAAGGAAATGGTCAAAGCAAAGAGGATTATTGCAAACTCCATTAAGGACCATCTTATTCTTCACATATCTTCATTATCCACTCCAAAAGAAATGATGGATGCCTTAACCTGACTGTTTGAAGGCAACAACGTCAACCAAAGAATGACCTTGAGAACTCAGTTAAAGAACGTGAGGATGCAAAATTTAGAAACCATCCACTCTTACTTCTCAAGAGTGAACCAAATCAAGGAGAAGATATAAGTCATTGGTGATACAGTGAATGGAGAAGAAATGGTGATGACCACCTTGAATGGCCTCCCAAGGTCATGGGATACATTTACTCAAGGGATATGCTCAAGAAGGAATTAGCTACCCAAGTTTAGTAGGCTATGGGAAGATTGCAACCAAGAAGAAGAAAGGACGACAGCAAGAGAAGAGAATTTGACAGATGATGATCAAGCCCTAGCTGCCCACACCAGGAAAGGAAAGAGCAAGAAAGAACCCTCCTCACCAAAGAATTTTCAAAAGGGCCGAAGAAATAACCCAAATATCAAATGTTTCTGTTGTCGGAAAATGGGACACATTGCTAGGAATTGTTCCCTCATTCAAAGACCAAGGGAAAATAAAGGAGGTAAAAGGCATCATGTTTATATAGTTGAAGATGATGAGCCACCCAAGAAGGTTGCAAAGGAATATGAATCAAGTGATGAGGAGTATGTTCTTATCTCATCCCTTACAGGAATTGTCACTCATGGAAGTGACATTTGGCTGGTGGCTAGTGGTGCTTCCAAGCACATGATAGGTTATAAATACTCCTTGTCTAACCTTACTCATAAGGATTCACCACATAAGGTGAAATTAGGAAATGACTATCAGTATCCGATCAAAGGAGTAGGAGAAGCCTCCTACAAGTTAGACTCAGGAAAGCCAATGAAGATGAAGGAAGTTCTCTATGTTCTTGGATTGAAGAATAACCTTCTCTCGATTTCATCATTGGATGAGAAGGGTTACAGAGTTGCATTTGTTGATGGACAAGTTCTTATGTGGCCAAGAGGGAAGAATTTTGATGATGTTGTGGTGATTGGAGTTCAAGAGGGAGGACTCTACACCTTGAAAGGGTGATCAGATTCAACATTAATTCATGGCACTATGAATCCCGGTGAATTATGACATAGTATATTTTCCCACCTACATTACAAGGCCCTACTGAGTGTGAGAAAGATGGTGACGTGACTGCCATATATCCAGGAAAAATCAGACGACATGTGAAAAGGTTTCACATAAGGCAAGAACATGAAGAACTCCTTTCCCAACAACAATAGCATAGCTAAAAGAGTATTAGACATCATGCACACAGATGTGTGTGGACGATGTCAACAACTTCACTAAGTGGGTATGTGTATTATGTGTCTTTTATTAATGATTACTCACATAAAACTTGGATCTATTTGTTGAAGGCAAAGAATGAAGTGTTTGGAAAATTCAAAGACTTTAAGGCACTGGTAGAAAACCTAACAAAGCAAAATATAAAGACCTTGTGATCAGATAATGGAGGAGAATTCACTTCAGAGGAATTTAAATAATATTGCAAGGAAGTTGGGATTAAGAGGGAGCTTTCTACTCCCTACAATCCTCAGCAGAACGGAGTAGAAGAAAGGAAGAATCGGATGATCATGGAAGCAATGAAGGCTATGATGCATGATCAAGATCTACCTATGCATATGTGGGAAAAAGCAATAAAGAATGCAGTGTACATGCAGAACAGAAGTCCCCACAAAGTACTTGAAAAAAAGACACCAGAGGAGATGTTTTAAAGAGATAAGTCGAAATTAATCCATCTAAGGATGTTTGGTTTCCCCGTATTTGTGCATGTCCCCAAGGAAAAGAGGACAAAATTGGATCCATTTGGAAAGAATGGCATATTTGTTGGTTACAATGACACATCAAAAACATACATGATATATCTTCCCGGTCACTAGAAAGTTGAGATTAGTTGAGATGTCACCTTCAATGAGAGTGCAACTTTCAACAAATCAAAATAGGATTATGCAAAAGAGGTTCATGACGAGGAGAATGAATTTACTAGAGTTCCAGATGTAAAAGCATTTGAACCCGAGGAAGTCATTCATGAGGATAATGACATGGTAGAACCTCATAGGCTAGTGGAGATGCCTTCTTGCAAGAGAAGACCAACTTGGACACATTAGATCATCGAAGATGCAGAAAGATATGGTGCCCCAGAAAAATATCTCAAGGAAAGTAAGAAGTCAAAATTGTATTCTAGCTATGTGGCATGTTTGTGTGATATCATGGATGCAAAACCAGCTAGTTATGAGGAGGCTGCAGAAAAGAGGGTATGGAAGGATGCCATGGGGGAGGAATATCATTCCATAGTAAAGATTGATGTATGGGATGTGGTCCCCAGACCAAAGGAGAAATCAATAGTAAGTTCAAAATGAAACATGAATTTGATGGCAGTATTGAAAAGTATAAATCTAGATTTGTGGCTCGAGGATTCTCTTAGAAGGAGGGCATTGACTATGAGGATACATTTGCTCCCTTGGCAAGATATACCTCGATCATGACTATACTTTCATTGGCCGCAATAATGAAATGGAAGGTACATCAGATGGATGTGAAGATAACCTTATTGAATGGTGAAATAAAAGAGGAAGTATATGTGACGTAGCCACAAGGGTTCTAGGTACATGACAGGGAGACATGTGCAGATTGAAGAAAGATTTATATGGATTAAAGCAGGCACCCAAAGCATGGTACACATGATCGAAAGTTTTATGACAAGATTAGGATTTGCAAAGAGAAGTGAAAATCCTAACTTTTACTTTAAGGTTGTGGATGATGGTCCGGTAATACTACTACTGTATGTGGATGACATGTTTCTAACATGTGTGGAAAATCTCATCTCAGAGTGTAAGAGAAAACTGGTTGATGCGTTTGATATGAAAGATCTCGGGATGATGCATTACTTTTTGGGTCTCGAGGTATGGCAGAGACATGATGAGATCTTTCTGAATCAAGAGAAGTATGCAGTGGAAATCCTGAAGAAGTTCGGGATGTTGGATTGCAAGGCAATGGTTACACCTACGGTATCAAATCTGAAGTTGTTGTAGGATACGACTTCATAGATTGTGGATGTTACTTTATACATGCAGATGGTGGGTTCCTTGATGTACTTGATGAACATGAGATCGGATATATGTTTTGTTGTGAACACCCTGAGTCACTATATGGAGAAACCTAGGTAGGTTCATTTGGTCGCAACAAAACATGTGATAAGGTACCTTAAGGGTACATTGGATTATGGTCTCATGTATGTGACAGACCATGAGTTCGGGTTATATGGATATTCAGATTCAAATTGGGTTGAAAATATTCCTAATTAGAAGAGTACTTTAGCATATTGCTTTAGTCTAGGCTCCAGTATGGTTTCATGGAGCTAAATGAAGCAGTCATGTGTAGCACTCAGTATGATTAAGGTTGAATACGTGGTAGCATGTGCAGCATGTAGAGAAGAAGTGTGGATTCAAAAGTTGTTGTCTTGGTTATTTGGTATCAAACTGGAGGCGACCTGCATTTGGTGTGACAACCAGAGTTGCATGAAGTTGTCATAGAATCCGGTGTTCCATGACAGGTCAAATCATATCAAGATCAACTATCACTATATCAGGGATATGGTGCAAAGGGGAGCAGTGAGGCTCTAGTACGTTACTACCGAAGAGCAGGTTGCAGACATGCTGACCAAGCCACTTTCGAGGATGAAGTTCGAGCACTTCAGGGACAAGCTTAGCGTGGTCCCTCTTCAGAGGGAGTGACGAGGTACATATGCATTATGGGGTAGTGGATGTCCTAGGGAAATGTTGTAGTTATTTGAGAGATATCCACAGGCCCTGGATGCATTGGATATGAATTCATGGGGGTGCACATGATGAGGTACATATGCATTGCGGGGTAGTGGATGTCATGGTGACATGTTGAATCTATTTGAGAGCTACCCAGAGGCCTTGGATGCATTGGTTGTGAATTCATGTTGTATTATGGATATATGATGATGTATAGATTCATATGTTCAACAGTCAATGGTCATGAGCTTGTGTGGCAACAAAGAATACCTTCCTAGTTAAGAGGGAGTGTTGATATTTTGATGTAACTCCGGAAGATATTATTTTGTATTTGTATTGGTAAAATCTCAAGAAGGTTATTGTAATCTTGTTGTATACATCGGCTCAAAAGAAATTATTATTTTATTGTTATCCTTATTGTAAAATTCAAAACAGCCCCTCTTAGGGTTGCGTCTTTTTGGGAGTCCAGTTATGTGTATAAATAGTGGTCGACTTCCTCTCATTTGTATACACACACAACTTGCCTTCTCTTGTGTATTTGGAGCATAGCGCAGGAGGTCTTGGTTTCTTGGTCTTTGGTATCTTGGTCTTGGTCTATTTGTGGAGAGCTATAAACGTGACATTGTATTGGTTGAAGGAATCTATAATGAATAATTGGTTGTTGGGTTTTCTCCCCCACGAGGGTTTCCTATGATATATATTGTGTTTTGTGATTGTTTATCTTTCAGTGATCCTATTACATGCAATTGTTAATGAATGTAAAAGAAGATAACAATAACTTCTAAAATTATAACATTTCAGACATTGGGGAAAGACATTAGATTTATGAGTATTAATTGCAATAAAAATCACGAGTTGAAGCTTGAGCCTATACATATGAAACCTAGAAGTAAGGGATTGGTTTTACTTCTTGATTTTTAAACATTTCCATTAATGAAGTAGTATTGTCCCTTGTATTTGTTGGAGCAATCAATTTCACCAATTGTACTATTTGTTTTAGTCATAGAGAAGGAAACTAGTTCCATGAGTCCAAGTCTACAATAGAGTGTGCCAATTTTAAATAAAGGAACAAGTGTTGGGTTACATATTTGAAAAGTGGAGCTCATATTATATGTTGCATTTCCATGGGAATTTTATTACTATGCTAGAGTGAGATCCATTTGGCACCGCACTGGAGAACATAGTTCTTTTGAATTTGTTTTGAACAAGAGGTTTGGTATTACCTATCAACATATTGTTGGTCGTGCTAAATGTTGGATCCTTGCATTCTCATCAATATTTTGATTTATGTTGATTTCAATTTACATCATGTGGTGTATATGAAGTAATTGACCTAAAACCGTGGCACTACAATCAAAACTAAATGCACACATAGAACCAAGACAATATCTTAGCCCAATTATCGTGATATATTTAGTTCAGTTAGATATCAACATGCAAAGAAATTTCACCAAATATAGAGCTCTCAGTGACAGAATATTTACAAATTCTTGGTTCTTATTGGCATGATTACTATTGTGTTGTTAACTAGTTGATGTGTGCAAATTATGGGATTGATTACTATTGTGTTGAACTCTTGCATTCTCATCGATATTTTGATTTATGTCAATTGCACTTTACAATATGTGGTGTATGTGAAGTAATTGGCCTGAAACCATAGCACTACAATAAAAAATAAATACACACTTAGTGCCAGGAAAATATATTAGCCTACTTGTCTTGATATATTAAGTTATGTTGGATATCAATGTGCAAAGGACTTGTACAAGTGGTAGTGGAGCCATAATTGGAGGGCTTGGCATATCAAATGGATAAATCTCTAATTGGGCCCTTTCGTTGAGTAAGCCTGTGTGGTTGATGAGGGTCATTTTCTTGCATCAACAAAATCATGAGCATCAACATTAGTAATTCCCTCAAGAGAATAATTAGCTTCAGTATCAATATATGAATACAAAAAAACCACTCCAATGTTAACTGATTGAAATATTGTAGTAAGCAGATCCATGTTTATCACTAATTGCAAGAATATATCTACAAGTGTATATTATGAGTAATAAATGGTTGATAAGGTGATGATGATTACAATGAGTCTCATGATGGTATATTTATATGCATTAACTAATCACGAGGTGAATGGGTGTGTGCCCTTTGACCTTTCATTACCATAATAACTATTATTTTATTATATTTAAGTTTATGTTTATGTTTATTACATTTCCACCCCCTTAAGGAATGCTTTTTCCTCAAAGTATATTAAATAAGATTCTCTCTAGCTAAAAAAATTTCCATGGTGGCATCATATTTGTGTTTGTTTGGTTTTAGGGGTTTGAATTCATTCCTTCTTTGAGTTTTATCAAAGTTCCTTTGTATTGTTTGCATCATATCATGAAGTAGTTTGACTTGGTTGTTTAATGTAAAACCTTGATACTTCTTGGTAACATATTTTTCTTGTGTCCATTGTTGTATGTTCGGTTGTGCTTCTTTCACTTTTTTCATTAGTTGTAACTCACCTTTCTTGAGAGTGGAGCCTTCAACACCATATAATTTATAATGTTGACCTTGCTAGTGAAATTCCAAGAATTGTTTTTCAAGGTTGGTGGTAGGATTGCCCAATTGTATCAAACATTCCTCACCTAGCATCATATCCATTTCACAAAGTGGTAGAGTGTAGAATCCTCTTTGTAGTTCCAATTCTTGTATTTGAACCAAGACTTCATGACATCTTCCTACTCCTTTGACCTAATGTCCATTAACAACTGTAATTTTGAGGCCCTTGGTGGGTTACATAAAAAGGTTTATTTGTTCAGTGATATTGAGGTCTATACAATTATGGGTATCGTTGGAATATAAAAGTATCCTTAAATTTCTATTTTTTACAATTCCTTTGAGATTTCATGTCTTAGGTTGTGATTTCCTTGTCCTATTTATAGGTGGAATTGTAGGTCATCTTTCTTATTTTCTTCAAACATGGATCTTACAAACCTTCCTAAAATGAGGCAGAATATATTTTGTGGTCAATTGTTGCAGTCAATCCCTTTAAGTAATAGTGTCATTTGGAGGCACACCTTCTTTATTCCTATTTTTTGGGTGCATGAGATTGAGGCTAACGATATTTTTTATAGTGCTTCATTACAATTGTTGGTATTTCGATTTTAAATCTATTAGGTTGACTTGTTCTACCCTAATCACTTTCGTGAACTATGGTTAATGAGTTTGGACTTACTAGTGTATTTTCATAAGTTTTGAGTTATATCATTGACTCATCTTGTATTTTAGTTATTTAATCAATCCCTTCTATATGCTCATGAATTATCTTTGATGCTTTGTCGTTGACAAGCTTTAAATTGTACCCAACAGTGATTTTGTTCATTGGGTTTCACTTCCATACTTCATTTTTGTCCTCTATTTTCGAATCATGTGGTTATTTGTCTTTGCATAGATGTCCTCGAATCCCTGTCCTATCACATATGCAACAATTGTATCCCTTCTTTATTAATTCTAGCCATCATCTTTGGGAATCTTCGAATTACTTGTCAAAATTGTCCCTATTTCCTATTAATTTAAAAAAAAAACCCTAGTTTTTGTGACTACACAATCCAATCCATAATTTATGTAACATCATTGGTCTTGTCTTCATAACAATGGACATCTAGTTGTGATTTGTCATTATTATTCACTTTGGGGTTGGTTTTCTTCATTGTGGGACCCAATTTAAATATCGTTTACTTTATATACCTTTGTATATAAAGTTTAATATTTATGAAATCTATTTTTTTTTAAAGGTAAATATATATTTTTAGTTTTATGATGATGATGATTAACGTCCATTGAAACCAATTGGCCTATCAGACCTTAAGAAGGTAAAAGATTACTTCAATTTCTTTAAAATTTTATTTCTATGCTGAAAAATCTTTGAGATAAGTGTTCCAACATTACCATAGTTTTGATGACTTAGTAAGTTAGGAAGGTCGGAAATGTGGAAGATATATTTAAATTTGGATCTAATACGTGTATAGGGAGGGAAATCCAAGAGGAAGTGTTTTTCATCTTCTACATGCTTAGTGTCACAAAGGTGACAAATTATCTCATCCCATGGTGTTTTGGGAGTTGTCCAATGCCCAATTTCACTATGTAACTCGTGAGAGTTTGTTCTTATTTTAACAATGTTGATATTCTTCTTTCCACTTTTCAAAACTGAGAGGTAATTTTGATCTTCTAAATTAGGATTGACCACCTCCTTGTAGTATCTTAATTTCCTTTTATCCACTAAGTATTTATCACACCACATATTCTCCTTAAATTTAGAAGTGATAATATTTGTAATATTATCTTCCCCCCACAAAAGAAAAGGTGATGACTTTTTATAAAGGGACACAACCATTAAGGAAAAGTCAGATGGAGAAAAGAGAAGTGTACTGGCGAAAATAATAAGGGAAACGAAGTTGTATAGACATGCATAGTGAATTTTGGTCGATGGCATGACGACTGAGCAATATGAAAGTGTGTAGTTGGTACAATGGAGGCAAGCGTACATGCAAAATTATGGGACACATTGGTAGTTGTAAGTACGGATAGAAATATGGGACAAACTAGTGACTTGTATGGTGAGATTGTGGTTGGTAGCATACAAATTATGTGTAGATTACTATACAGATCTTTATGTAATTTTTCATGATGGCGTTGTACAAACAATGACAATTGAAATTGATGTACTGGCCATACAAGCTAGTTGGATAAGTATTGATATAACCAAAAAAATTGGCCCAAGAGTTGTCTTTGATACCAAATGTAGTAAATGTATATTTGTTTATTACTAATTGAAAGAATATTTTTACAAGTATATAAAGATATATTAAGTAATAAATTATTGATAATATTGATAAGATGATGATGATTACAATGAGCCTTGTACTAGTATATTTATATGTATTGACTCATCATAAGGTGAATGGGTGTGTTCCCTTTGAAATTTTATTAACATAATTCATATTCTTATTATTGTTATATTTATGTTAAGAGGTGGCAGGAACAGGGGGGAGTTTCCATGATCCCAAAGGAACTTCAATAATATCCTATGTCTAGGGCCTTGGTCATCTATCAAACAATTTGGATGAAGCATATGCCCTCTTTTGTGGCCTATATCTAGCCAAGGAGGGAAATATTAGAATTATCTCGATCTTCAAGGATTCAATGATCATCATCAAGGCAATGATTGGAAAATCCACTCATGAAGGATACAAATTAAAAAACATCATTGCCAGAATCAGGTATGAATTTATATCTTTCACTAGAGTCTCTTTCTTCCACATCAATATAGACTTAAATGAGGAGGTAAGTTAATGAGACAAATAAACAACAAATAGTATCCCTATCATATTGGTTAATAAAGGGGGTCAAGACTTCATGATCATCCCCTAAGTTCTTGATTAAGCGGGTTTCAATGGCATTTAATTTTGACATGAGGCATCTATTAACTATTAGTTGGTGACTCCTTGGGACGGGAAATATGAGAACACATATAAATCTCCATTCCATGCAAAAATACTCCAGGTTCATGATAATTCAATGTAGTTATGTTGTGTGGCACAAACACAGTGGGATAATGGCAGGGATGGGGTATGAAATATGGTGCTCTATTTGGTTCAATCACACACTTAGTAATATGTTAAGTCTCCTAATTCATCTTTGATGATTCATTGGACCTTATCTCCTTCATATTTTCCTCATTTATTCAATATCCTCCTATTAGAGCAAGGTATCGAGGGCTCTTAACCTCCCCTATTATGCTTTCTCAGCTTATTCTAGTAATAATTGTTCATATTATTTATTGTCCTTCGATAATCCTCCTTAAAAATAATTCGGAAATGCATAGGTGTATGTTGGTTGGAATCTATGGGAGGGTTTGGATTTTTCATCAAGGGAAATTTTCCAACAATCAGTGATGGAGATGGGAGCTTGTTCCTTTTGGGAATTTATTCTTTCCTTCAACAATGTTTCATGCAAAAGTTGGGTTTGCTTTAATCCCGGTTCTCCGCATACTTCTTTCGAAGCTGACTCTGGTTTTTTGGAAGGTCAATGTCATAGAGTGACAATCACCAAGAAACAAAGTATTTCAAGATTTTGGGAGCATACTATTGCTAAAACTTTGTGCCATGAAACTAGGTATAGTATTGGGTTTTTTTCTTAGTCCTGGATCGCTTAGGAAGGGATTTTGTCTTTCAAGCACAATGGATACACCATTGAATTTTCAATCTTACCACTCAAGAAGTTAAACACTTGTGTGGTTGTCCATTTTGTTGTTTTGAATAGAGAGTTTGGTTTTCCTTTTTTCCATCCCTTTTAGATCTATTGTGCAAGTTTGGTCAATATGGATAGTAGAGATGTGCATGAGATTTGAAGAGTCATGAGATACCATAAATACCTCATTCAATCTAACAAAAACACTCTTATTTCAATGTCCTCAAAAGTCACAGAGAATGAGCATGCTTGGATCAACTAAAATTCCAATAGTATGAGCATTTTAGTGCATTAAAAGAAAAGGATTGATTCCCTTGAAGTAGAGTGCATTATGCTTCAAAATATTTCACTCAACCAGGATAAGGATTCCTTATCAATGGCCTCCATAAATAGGGAAACTAAGAATTCAATCCATGGCACGCCAAAGTATGAAGAGACAATACATCAACTAAGAGACCCTATGGAAATTGAAGTACAAAGCTCCCCCCAATCTAACAAGGGGAAAGAAGATGATGGTAGTGCTCTTGTTTATTGCTAATTATATGTATTTCAGGATTTTATGTGAAGAAATCCACTTGTAGGCCAACTTGGAACATTTATTTTGTAATCTATTGGAATCTTTTTTATGTTATCTCGGAAAAATATCTATCTCTACTGAAGACAATAGGAACCTGCAATATGTAACGTGTTGCATGTTACAGCTGCAACCCTTTTGAATTAATACAAATTCTATTTTGGTTAAAAAAATATTATATTTATGTTTACTACAAATGTATAAAAACTAGAAGAGAAATAAGGTTAACATCCTTGTTGAAAGATTCAATGGTAAAATCATCATGATTGCTATCGTAATTAAGTAAAGAAGTATGATTAACCAAAGAAACACTTGTTTGCATTAAAGAATCGCATGTCATGGATTCATAGGAAGACTTGTTGTGTAAGTCAACATCATCTAAAGTAGAATTATCTTGAAACTTTTGTGTTAATACTTTTGGCCATGACAAAATACAGTGAAAGAATTACTTTCATATTTAAAATTACTTTTAGATAGTGATAATGTGACATGAGTAACATAAATCAATAATGTATTTGTGTTTTGATGGAAGAAGATCATTGGCTTCAAGTAGTTTTCACTTTTTGTGCTTCAAAGAGTTGTACTTTAGAAGTTATCGTGAAAGGGTTTTATTTTAGAAGTTGCAGTGTTTAACTTATTGTTCTTATCTTTTTTCCCTATTACCCCTTCACTTCTAAGGGTAACTAGAGGATATTTTTTCTCCATGATCCACATTTCAGACAACAGTTTTGATGATGATATCCTATATTCTCCATAGACATATGCCCATAGATTCCTTCCATTTTACATGCTTATTTGAGCTCACTCGAATGATATGGTGCTCTACACATTGAGGTACATTGTTACAACACTTCATATTGAGTGACAATTTTAATTTTTGCGGCACGAAAATGGTGATCATGGATTTAATTGGATAATGAATCATGATGCTCTGAATTTATATTGTTTTCCCTGTTTCACCTTGGTGGTCATCATCATCTCATAATCTAGTGTTGTCACTCTTGGGAAAAGTTGTACTACCGGGGGGACTTAATGGGGGTAATGTGTCCATATCCCTTACCATGTATAACATATTCCATCTATGCTTTCTTTTTTGTCTTTTCTTTTTGGTTAGTTTTACATGTATCCCAAAAAGGTCCATGCTTCATAATCCTATGAGAAGAATGGGCTTGAATTCCCAAGGTTGATGTAACTTTATAAAATATGATATAGAAAGAGAAAAATACCTACTTCAAAATGTGGGCTGCTACCCCCTAGGCTAGGGGTAAATACAGAGATGGTGTTTCAAGGCCCACAGGAAGAAGACATTAAGTGTCGAGAGCCCAATGCATTGCACAACCCGTAGATTCCTTCCATTTCACCACAATCCACCACCATCATCATTGTAGCAAAGAAGAATCCACTACACCAGCTTGGATCCAAGAAGATAACAAGTCTTGATTCATCAGGTAACAAGTCCAGTATCGTGGTAAGTGCCACTTTAATATTTGAAGCATTTGAAAATGTTGCAAAGAGTCATTTCTTGATCATGGAACGTTTTCTTGGAAATTATACATTTTGCCTAGTTTCACCTTGGTGGTTGACATGGTTTCCTAGTAAGTTGGTCACCCTCGAGAAAAGGTTTTCTATTGGGTGGTTCCTTAAAGGGTCACCGTACCATTCCCCACTCATAATTACCACTTTCCACGCTTCTTCCCTTCTGTTTCCTAATATTTTGGGTTTCTGGGCTCATTGACCCGAATAAGGGCATGTACCTCATTTCATGGGAAGAAGGGGTTAAAGGCCCATAGGTGTTGTAGCTGGAAAATATTAAAATCCAATAAATTATCCCTCTAGATGCTCGCCCTAAGGTACTGAGTGCAATGAAACACTTCTCCATAAAATTCAAGTACCTTTTAAAACATATAATTAATAAATGTCTCGATTGTTGGGGGAATGCATTTGCGGTGTCCTTTACTTTACATTGCATATGGAACTCAATGTGTTCCTAAATTCAAGTGGAATTGTGGTTCTCTTTAATTTCCATTTCACATAGCACTCAATGTTTGAACCATAGTAAATTAAAGGCAAGGGCTTGGAAAAAGTTTGCATTGCAAAGAAGGGATGTAGCACACCCTCCACAAAGGCACCCATAAATGAGACAATACAAACCATTGATATCTCAAGAAACCCATGCCCAAAATTCTTCCCCCAATCCACCTCACACTCATCACATGATATAGATAGGGTCTTCTTGGGAAACATTCCTTGACTTGGGGATTGGCTTACCCAATAGGGCACCATGACACCCCTCCCATAACTAAATTAGGAAAAACTTATAAGGTATTTAATCATTTGTTTAATTTGGTAAGGGGGGATTTAATGCACATGTTTGTGTGGTTATTGTATTATATGTGTCTTAATTGGCATGATTCATGTGACTTGTGGACCCTTGGAAGGCATACTTGTTTGTATTTGTAAGACCTTTCCCACATGTTGGACGCTAGACCCTGCATGTGGAAGATCATGGATGGTGAACATTGCACCTAGAGGATAGATGACATTGCCTTTAGAGGCTCCCTGGAATCACCAGAGGAAGAGATTTCACCCTCTCCTACTTGGATGTTGGCCTTTGGAGGCCTAGGATGTCACATCTTATCCCTTGATATCACCTTGGAAGGATAGGGTTTGATGGATGAGATTAATTCGGAGGTGGCTTGACAAGAGGAGACCCATGGAAGTACACTTTGGCACATGAGAGCATGGCACATGGCCTTTGGAGGCCCAACATCTCCCTCCTCATGCTTGACGCAACACATGGAAAGCCTACATCACCCTTTTAGGGCATGACATCACCCTTCTAGGGTTTTATTTCTTATAAAATTTGATTTTGAATATTGTAAGGGAAAATTAAAGGGGTCGGCCCTCTTATGTTTGGTTGTTGACATTTTAAATTGGAAAAATAGGTCAAGATGGATCCATATAAATAAATCCACTTGGAATTTCATTTCATCATCACATTTTCTCACCTTTTGTGAGAGAACAAGTCTAAAATTTTCACTATATTGAGGCTATTGGCTCTTTTCTCTCATGTGATATCTCTTGGAGGTCAAGTGTGGATGCTTCTTTGCTGATATTTAGAGGGAATGTTTGCAATTAGGGTTTATTCTCATGTTATCTTGGTGAAGTAAGTGAAATTTTAGCTATTTTATCTTTGTTCTATCAAATTTTCATGGTAATTTATCTCTTTCATGCTAGACATCTTGTTTAAACCCTAAGAGAGGAGCATAAGTTCTTCCTCCTTTCACAAGGATAATTTTGTCCAACATTTTTGAAGAAATCCTAGCTAGGGTTAGACTCCTAAATCCCTAAAGTGATATCACTTTAGGATTTTGACCCTAGAATTTTGATTGTGACTTAGTTGAAGTAGCTAAGTAGGGAAAAAATGTTGTTAGAGCCCAAAAGTGCTTGCACTCTAGCAATACTTATCCTCAAGGTTTAAATCCTAAGGCCCTAATGTGCTAACACCTTAGAGTTTAATCCCTGCCTCTTAGCCTTTGCTAGCTTCATCTCCAAACTTATTGCATTGTTGTTGTAAGGAATCCATAGCCCTCAAAGGCACTAATCTTTAATCTCTCTTGTGGTGAAAGTGATTAACAAACTCTCAATTTCAATTCTCTCAAGTTTCCTACTAACTTTACTAACACTAACTTAAGCTAATTGACTAATAAGCTTGTTGTTGTTGCAAAATTTTTCTACATCCATCCTAACATACTCTAATTTGTTTCATATGTTTCTCTAATAGTAGCCTAACATACCCATAAATTGCATCTAACAATTGGATAATGTTCTATTGAGTAAATGTTAAATTTTCATGGTCAATTGTTGCAATTTTGAAGTGTAATTTTTGTTGCTTTTATAATTTATCCATCATTGTTGTACTATTGTTAATTGCTAAAATTTCATAACAACCATAGACAATTTCATTGTCTAGTGTCTTTAAGAGCTATAATTTGCATGTTTGTGCTTGAAAATCATTATATATATGTTATAAGTGTTCTTATTCTGGGCAGGTACTCAAACAGTTGCATACCTCTCTTTTCCTTTGACTTAGACCTTGACTTAGGTGATCAAGAGAGGGGGTGGTAAGCTTGGCTAACAAACTCGGTACTTTGATTGCTTAAGGTAATCGAGGAATCCTCCCATGTGTTGGACTTATTCCATCACTAAAATGAGGGGATTTCCTACTAAGGTGACAATGGTAGGATTTTTTGTAGTCACACAAGATTTTGGGAACTTGTGTTAGACTTTGCACAACTACAAATCCTGTGATAACATTTTTGGAGTTGTTTCCGAGGAGGATTGGTTCGTTCTCCTCAACGACATATCTTTGGTAAACTTTATTCCAGCCCTTTTCTCAATTTTTTATTGGTGACTCCACTAAGGGTGACTCCCTCACCTTCCTATGATGTTATAGGGTTGATCATCTGGCAACTCCACAAAGTCCAAGGAGGTATACTAACCCTCCTAAGACCTACAAGACAAGGGTTCCCCACTACTCACTTGTAGTAAAATCCTTGTTTGGTGGAAACCTTCATTTTCCTACAATGGCTCAAAAGCAATGGGTATCCAAGATTTTCAAGCCTTTGGATATGTCTACCATCCCAAGATACCCTCGACAGATGCCTCGAAAGTATGAGAAATGGTTGCCCAAGTTTTTGGTAATGTTGTTACCTCAACTAATGAGCATATGAGTAATTTTTGGGCCTTCTTTTAACTTAAGCATGTGAGTGATGACACCGCAGATTTAGCAATGAAACTTTTCTCATCCACTCTTATCGATGTTGCTAGGAGATGGTATGATAGTCTCCTTGATAAGAGCATAAAAAATATGGATAAACTCGAGGAGACCTTTCTCAAAAAGTGGAGTACTCAAGAAGATTTGAACATGTTGTTGACTCAACTTACCGAAATCAAGAAATCGGAAAATGAAACTATCAGATAATTTAATGCTAAGTTTGAAAAGTTGCTTCAACAAATCCTGAAGAGCCATCACCCTAGGGACAATTATTTTATCTTCCTCTACATCAATGATTTCCATGGACATTTTAGATACCTTATAAAATACAAGGGTCCAAAGACAATCCATGAAGCCAAGGAAATGGCTACAAATATTGAGGCTAATCTTTCATCATGGAGGGTAGATACTTTATATGCCCCTAGATGCAAAGATGATACTAAACTAAGGGTGGTACACAACGATGAACCCACCCAAGATACTATCAATACTCCATGGGTGCACCTTGAATAGACTATGAATGACCTCACAAGGAATCAAACCATGATGATGAATAGAATCACTAATATGGAAAGGGAGCTACCACAAGCCCCCAATCCTCCTTTTAGGGGATAGCCCCAAAGGCCCAACCAAGCATGGAAAACTAAGCCTTTGAATGAACAAAGGGTCCCAAATACTCTATACCCTTCAAATGTTGTAGGACAAGAAGATACTCCTTGGTGATCGACTTATGGAGATTCACATTAATAATATGAATGCACGAGGAATATGGAACCTGATCAAATGAATCCCTTTGATGTTATAAACCATATCTTTACGGTGTCTCCTCAAGTATGTCATAATATCACATCTAAACAACTTGAGGAAAGCAAAATAAAAGCAACTAAGATGGATAGGATGGAAGTTATAAATATCATGGATGAGGAGACGAGAGAAAAAATTAGGAAGAAGGAATTAAAAGTGTACACAAGATGAATAAGTGCACCAAAAGCTCCTCCCAGTGACCTTAATCCCCCTCAACAAGGTATCCCTCCTCCACCAACAAGTAAAATTATTCCTACTCCCACTTTACTAAAGATTAGTGATATTGAGTTGAACATTGACATAGATAGTGTCTTGGAAAAGATCAATGTACCAATACCTTTGAAAGATATCATCAAAATACCTTCAATGAAAAACAAAGTTGAGAGATTCTTCAAGTTACAAGGAGAACTTGTAGACCCTCCTATAATGTTGTAAGCTAATAATTTTAGACTGCAATATGATGAGCACCCACCTTCTTCATGGCATTATGAGTAAATGGTAAACTCTTGAACACTTGTATTCTTGACTCAGGTGCGGGTGCAAATATGATGTCCTTGAAGGTAATGAGGCAGTTGGGTTTGCAAACCACAAGACCTTATATAAATGTGTGCGGAATCGAATCTTGACCCATTTCCACTCATGGTGTAATAGAGAATGTGAAGGTATACCTCACTTGATATCCCAAGATAGTTATCCTGATGGACATTATGGTTGTGGATGTTCTCGATATGTGGGGAACACTTTTGTCTAGAAAGTTTGTTGCAACGTTGGGTGGCACCTTACAGATAGATTTGACTGGTCTTTATATACCTATGGATGATGGTACCTATGTCCACCTACCCAACATGACCATGACAAAGAACCGTGTTGAAGATATTGACATTGACTCAGAGACGGAAGAAATCCCTGAGATAGTCAAAGAATCTCATCCAGATTTTTGCTCAAATGATTTGCCCTTCTCCAAAGAATATTATTTTGATATTATAGACTAGCCTAAGAAGGAAGAATAGCAAAAACAATTAGACAAGTATAAAGATGAGTAAATTGGCTCTATTAGAATAATGAAGAAGGACGATGAGCAATTATTGATTAGACCAAGCAAAGATGATTTTCTCACAATCAAATCCCACCCCCTCCCTCAAGACAATATACCAGGGTAATACAAGAAACAATTGAATTTAAGGGAGGAGAATACAAGCAAGTATATTTCATTCCAGAGTGGGATACAAGGAAGGGCCAGCCTTACACACGAAGAGAGTTTGAGCATTTATTGTTGGGTCCCTACTAGATTGTGAATAATTTTGTCAATGATTCCTACTACCTATTCACATTACAAGGGAGGAGGCATCCATTACTAGTTAGTGGGTCCCTTCGTAAGCCCCATCATGCAGAAGATAGTTGACTTATTGGGGTAACATAAATTAGGGTAGGTAGGTTAGAGTAGGCGTGTGCATCCTACGTTGCATTGTATATATGTTGCATCTTGCATGCCATGCTAGTATAACTTGCATTTAAATAAATATTTTTAATTTTAGATATTGCCTTTCCTACATCTTTGCATCTTGTTATGTTATATTCATGTGATTTACATACTCATATTGACATGTTAGAATAAAATATTATAAAATTATTTTCAAGTTTTGCATTAGATTTTGTAGTATCATTTTTTTGTCATATGAAAAATGGGTGAGTTACACTACCCTTCAAGTTGCAATAGTTTGCTTGAGTTATGCAGGCACGCGTCAATATACCAAGAGATGTTGAGGTTCCCATAAACTATACGGTGAGAACATGTCCCCATATAGGAGCTAAATGTTACCCCCCAAGCTAGGGGTAACTAACAAGATGATGTCTCGAGGCCCACAAGTAGCATACATGGAGTGTCGAGAAACCGATGCATATCACAGCCTATAGAGCCCCTCGATTTCATCAGAGTCCACCACCATCATCATTGGAGCAGAGAAACATCCACTACATCAGCTTGGCTCCAAGAATACAATCGGTCTTTCTTCACGAGGTAACAAGTCCAATATCGTGGTAAGTGTCACTTTAATATTTGAAGCATTTGAACATGTTGTAAAGAGTCTTTTCCTTATTATGGAACATTTGCTTGAAAAATATACCTTTTTCCTAGTTTCAACAAGGTCTTGACATGGTTTCCTAGTAAGTTGGTCACCCTAGGGAAAAGGGTTTCTACTAGGTGGTTCCTTGAAGGGTCATCGTACCATTATCCACTCATACTTACCACTTTCCATGCTTCTTCCCTTTTGTTTCCTCATCTTTTGGGTTTATGGGCTCATTGACCCCAAGAAGGGCATGTACCTCATTTCATGGGAAGAAGGGGTTGAATACATAGAGGTGTTGTAGCTGGAAAAAGTTAAAATCCAATAAAATATCCCTCTAGATGCTCGCCCTTAGGTCCTGAGAGCAATGAAACGCTTCTCCATAAAAATCAAGGACCTTTTAAAACATATAATTAATAAAATGTCCCACTTGTTGCGGGATTGCATTTGTTGTGTCATTTAACTTCCATTGTATATGGAACTCAATGTGTTCCTAACTTCAAGTGGAATCACGGTGATCTTTACTTTCCATTGCACATAGCACTCAATGTTCGGACCATAATATATTAAAGGCAAAGGCTTGGAAAAAGGTTGCATTACAAACAAGGTATGCAACACACCCTCCACAAAGGCACCCATAAATGAGACAATATGAACCCTTGATATGTCAAGAACCCCATGCAAAAAATTCTTCCCCCAATCCACCTCATACTCATCACATGATATAGATAGGGTATTCTTGGGAAACATTCCTTGACTTGGGGATTGGCTTACCCAATAGGGCACTATGACACCCCTCCCATACCTAAATTAGGAAAAACTTACAAGGTCTTTGAGAATTTGTTTAATTTGAAAAGGGGAGATTTGATGCACATGTTCGGGTGTTTCTTATATTAGATGTGGCTTACTTGGCATGATTAATGTGACTTGTGGGCCCTAGGAGGGCATACTTGTTTGACTTTGCACGACCCTACCCAAAGGTTGGACGTTGGACACCACATGTGGAAGACCATGGATGATGAACGTTGGGCCTAAAGGATAGATGCCCTTTCCTTTGGACGCTCCCTAGTATCACTAGAGGAAGAGATTGCAACCTATTCTACTTGGACGTTGGCCTTGTTGGACAAATGAGAGGGGGGGGTGAATCAATTGTTATTGTGCTTAAACAATTATGCTTCTTTTAAACTCTTTGCAGAAACACTGAAGGACAATCACAATAGTGCAGGGAAGTAAGCAATAGCATATTCAGCATCAGTCACACACATGTGATACAAAGACAGATATTTCCTAAGGAAACCCATAAAGGGTAAAAACCTCTTTTTCTTTATATGATAAGTAATAATTACATTCTTTACATTATCATACATATGAGCACCAACTCATAATGAGGCTACAACCTCTATTTTGCAAGTTGCTACCTGCTGAGAGCACCAACTCTCTGTTTTCTCTAGCACCCACTAGAAGGAAGCACCAACTAGAAGGAAGCACCAACTCCCTGGTTTCTCTAGCACCAACTAGAAGGAAGCACCAACTCCCTGGTTTCTCTAGCACCAACTAGAAGGAAGCACCAACTCCCTGAGTGTTTCCAGCACCAACTGGATGGAAGCAC
>JASDQU010101719.1:261843-327770 GCA_032191745.1 Picea mariana | reverse complement strand
TGACCCCCAGCGCACTGCTTCCCAATGGACCAGTCTATCGTCACTCTTTGTTAGAGAATGAGGAGATCGAGTGACAGATCCAAGAACTTCTCCACAAGGGGCACATCCGCCACAGCTCATCACCTTGCGGGAGCCCAATCGTGCTGGTATAGAAGAAAGATGGAACCTGGCGACTCTGTATTGATTACCGAGCTCTAAATAAAATCACTGTCGGAAACCGGTACCTGATTCCCCGAATCGATGACCTCCTTGATAACCTCACGGGGGCCAAATACTTCAGTAAGATTAATCTGAAGTCTGGCTACCACCAGGTCCCGATAGAATAGATAGATGTATGGAAGACCGCCTTCAAGTCAAAGGAAGGACTTTTTGAATGGTTGGTCATGCCCTTTGGTTTGACAAATGCTCCAACCACTTTCATGAGGATGATGGNCTCCTTCGGCATGGACAGGGTCCATTACCTGGGCTACATCATTGATCAGCATGGCATACATGTGGATTCAGCCAAGATCCAATTCATCCGTGACTGGCCAGCCCCAACAACACTCACTGAGCTTCGGAGCTTCTTGGGACTTGCTAATTTCTACTGCAGGTTCGTGTTCGGTTTCTCCCATATTGCATGGGCCCTCAGCCAAATAAACAAGGGTGGTGGTAAGGCGAAATTTGCATGGGGCTGGTCCCAACAATAAGTGTTCGATGATTTGAAGCAACACTTGTGCTCAGCCCTAATACTTTCACTACCATACCTGCAACATCCCTTTGAGATCGAGACAGATGCTTCAGACTATTTTGTGGGCATCGTTCTCACTCAGCACAGCCACCCTGTGGCCTATCATAGTGAGACACTGTTAGATATTGTCCGTAAGTACCCTACTTATGACAAAGAAATGTACTCCATTGTGCAAGCATGCCGCTAGTGGAGACATTACATTCTTGGGAAGGAGACAGTCATCCACACTTATCATAAGCCACTGTAGTTCATGTAGACATAGGGAAAACTTTAGAATGACTGCCATCAAAAGTGGTCCACATACTTGTAGCAATTTCACCTCAACATCAAGTATAAAATAGGAAGCACCAATCACGTTGTTGATTGCATCAGCAGACCGCCAGTCGCGGCACTCACCACGGTGCTAGACTCTTGCGGCCATGAGACATCTGGATGGCCCCAACTCTATGAGACAGACCCTGACTTCGCCACCACCTACCAAATGTTAGGTGCAAATGCAGTTGTCGATAATTTCCATCTTCAGGATGGGTTGTTGTGTCGTCTGGGCCATATATGTGTTCCATCAAGTGAGCGAGCGAAACTGATCTGGGAATCCCACTATAGTCAGGTGGCAAGACACTTTGGCATCGAAAAGACAGTGGCGATGCTACAGAAACATTTCTATTGGCCGAAACTTCAATAGGAGGTCGGAAAGTATATCAGGTCCTGCACTGCATGCGCTATTGCCAAACCAACCACTAAGAAACAGGGCCTGTACACCCCTCTTCCTACTCCTGACAGGCCATGGGAATCCATCTCAATGGACTACATGTCGGGCCTCCCATCCACCAAGCAGGGAAATGACTGTGTTTTTGTGGTTGTTGATCGCTTTTCTAAGATGGCGATTCTGGTTGCCTGCAAGAAGAGCATCACAGCAGAGACCACTACCAAGCTCTTCTTTGAACGAGTCTGGGTACATTTTGGAATCCCACAAACCATTGTCTCAGATCGGGATAGTCGATTTCTCATCACATTCTGGTCGAGCCTTTGGTCACTGCTAGACACCAAGCTCACCAAATCCACGGCCTTCCACCCCCAAACAGATGGCCAAACCAAGGTTGTAAATCGAATGATTGTGCATATCCTTCGCATGTATAATTCAAAGAACCCTCGTACATGGGATGAGAGCCTTCCCTATGTCCAGCATAGCTACAACCAAGCCTTGCATAGCTCAACGGGCCACAACCCCTTTCAAGTGGGGTTGGGATTTCAACCATTGGGTCTCATAGATGTTGCACTTCCCCTTGCAGTCACCTCGACTGACTCATCTCCTGCTCCAACTGAAGCTGACAAGGCCACCCGGTTCATTGAGCGGATCCAGCACATCCGCCAACACGTTCAGAATATCTTACAGAAGTCCAATGACAAGTACAAACAACACCATGATCAACATCGGGTGCCGCATAACTTTCAGGTGGGCGACAAAGTTTGGTTGCACTTGCAGAAAGAACGCCTTACAGTACCCCATTGGAAGCTTCGCCCACTCCGTTATGGACCGTACACTATCACCAATGCCGTGGGGGATAATGATTTTGAGCTCAACATTCCTCCTTTCCTTGCCCTGCACCCAGTGTTCAACGTGGATCTCCTTCGCCCAATTTCCCACCATTATTGGACACCTCAGAAGTAGCAGAACAGCTGACACCAACATAGCTCAACCGTGACTGCATACAATAGGCATCCAATGATCAGATTGTGGATAGACAGATCAATGGCACTCGACAACAAAGGATCCAGCTTTATCGAGTCGTCAAAGTAGGGCATCTCTTGCACCAAGGCAAGTGGCTCACCCAAGCCCAAATTCAACAGAAATTTCCTCATCTAATGGGGGACCTCAACGCAATGGAGACCATTGCTTCCTAAGGAGGGAGGATTGATCCAGATGGATATTAGTGGCCACCCACCTTTTCCAACTGGCTCAAAACAATTTTCTGACATTTTTGGCAATTTACTATTTTTAGCAGTTTTTACTTCCGAGGCCATTTTGAAGGCCTAAATGAAGGTTTTTTGGTATCGAGCTCCTCAATTATAGCCAAAGGCGTAATTTAGCCCCCAAAATGAATCTCCTCGACGATACCTTTCCAATGGGCTATCACACGCCTAAAACGAAGATCGTATGCAAAAGTTACAACCTCGGTAAGTTGATGTACTAGCTTACCCAAACGAGGCCCACATGACTTTTGGCGCTTCATCTCCTAGGGTTAGGTTTTTGGATGTCTAGGGTTTTTGGCATTCTTTCTTATTGTAAAAAGGTCTTCTGAGCCTCATTGTAACCTTCTTCTTGCGAATGCGCACTACTGTCACATCTCTTCTCAGAGATAAGCCACCACCATTCCAGCAAGCTTGTTTTCGCTGCATTTTACAATTTCAGCTTATTTCGTTATTGAATAGAAAACCAGTTTTATTGTATCTTTGTTATTTTGTGTTAATCACTTGTTAATAATCTGTATTCATTTCGTTCTGCTCATAAAATCTGGATCAATAATCCTTCAGACATCCATCTTTCCAAGGATTTCACATGCAAGGAGAGCACCAACTTACTACCAAATCCTCGTTGGCAATCTGTAATCTATGGCATCATAGGGTTCTTGTTTCCTAAAATTAGTCTTATAACCGAGATTCCCAACTTCAATAGCCATTATCTCATCTATATCACACACATATATTCATCATGAGATATCAACATAACAATTTTCAATTATTAATTTTTGAAATATATTCCATAAAGGAAAACAAAATTTCCCAAGCATGATTTTTATTCTCATAATTGTTTGGCCTTTGCAGTAGCGGGCATCAATGTTCTTCATGGGCTTACATCATTGTCATATCCAAGACCATTTTTCCTACATTTTCTCAACTTTCATGCAACCAAACAAATTGTTAGTATTCGTGCACATTTATAACATCTCATGAAGTGATCTCATAATTGTATCTTACCAACCATTCAATCATTTCCAACCATTATTCATACCAAAAATGGAATTCAACTATTAATCCTATTATTTGGAATGAAATTATCGTTCACTATACATGCATTATCAATACACCAATCTTTTCATAATGCAATTAATATTTACCAATAAACAAAACCAATGTGATAATACCCATGGCCACATCTACATAATGCATCCTTGTATTGACTCTGAAATATCATATATCAATGTCATGTGTTCCACCATGGTGAGTTGGAAGGTCTAGCCCACACTTCAATTCATCATCCAACCTCTTCCCCACAACCTATCTGATCATTTGGATACCTTTCTCTTTAACCCATACACAACACTGGGAATATGATTCCCTTAGTGCTCTCCCATGTCAACAAAGAGGTTGCAGTCCAAACATCAGTTATATAGGGGAATACCATTACACACTTGTATGGCACTATATTCTTTCCATTTCCAACCTCAACATGGCCTCACACATGGTCATCTCTAATGCCATTCATTGTTATAGCAGGAGTATGTCTCCTTACTTGACCCGATTATGATCCCATAACCAACATATCATAATATGCAATTAAATTTTCATATAAATGCATTCAAGCATCAACAAAATTTGTATACTCAAGGCTTTGTGCCTTTACACACCAATTCAAATATTTAAAATTTTGGTTGAGGGAATTCTTACCTCAATTCCCTTCAACATGTATGCATAATAAACAACCCCAAATGCATACCTGCATGGTTGTTATTACATTACTTGATGCTACTTGATCAGCTAGTATTTTTTAAAAGATCACAAGCTTCCTTCATCAACTCCTTGATCAACATCTTACCATCCTCATTTTCTTCATACAGATGGCCTTCACATATAGCATCAACATCATCAAAATTATTATCAACCATGCTATAAAAATTTTCCATGTATACACAATCCATCATTAGTCTTATTTAATTATCATGACATCATTCTTTCACACATAACAACAAACTACTCTCAGTCTACAAGCATTCCACAAGAATGTTCAGGCATGTCCATATGCACAAATGCACATCAATATGCATTAAGCATTCAATCTCATCATGCCTAATTCATACATATGCATTCTAGCTTTATTATATGCACTCCATTCCATATTTATTTCAAATTTATTTATTTATTTATTTTTGTTGTTGTATATGGTTGTCCTTGAATTCCTATAGATACTCACTAGCGTTCTTCTCATATGGCCACCATTGTTCCCTATTCTGAACCTTTCCAACCAATATGTCTTATTGGTAGCTTCCACCTCACAACTGCTTCCTTTATGTAGAGAATCTTGTCCCAAATTTGTTTTGGTTGAACTGTTCAATAACCATGGTGTTGTAACATGGACTACTCCAGTTGAATATCAACACTACAATCTAAGTAACCACTCTCCATTTCTTTTTCCAAACTAGTCTTGAAATCAACCTCATTGATTGGCATTTCAACGTATTGAAATGTTTGTTTTATGTCATCTCTTCCAATATTTTTTTATACATTGCTTTGCTCTGTTTTAAATACTTCTCTTCACTTCATTGAGTGATTCACTGTGAAGCACTGCTTGGCCACTCAAGACCGCTCTACTCCAAATGGAAAGTCACATTCCTCCATTTTCACATGTACCTTGCTTCCACTGCGAACTGTGATTTATAAGTGGATTTATTTCTTGCTCTGAGAACTCTTAGACCAAAGTGGCTAATTCCTGACTAGGAATGTTTTTTAGGCATTTCTTTGCCTTCCTTTAGAGATGACTTTCCCATCCCATGAGTCACTCATCATCCCTGAGATTCTTTATTTTTTCTTTGCAGCCAACCTTTCTGCCTTCACTGCATTTCTACTTTCACAGCTATGGAGTCCTCCTTAATTCCCTATGCATGCAAATGACATTCTTTACCTAATGGATTCATGATTTATGCAATAATCCTTGTTGAATTTTCTTTGCAATCCATTCAGACTCTACAATAGTTGAACACTAATTTGGCTCTATTGTTTTGAGTCCTTTGTCAACCTATTGTCCCTTGACTAAGTTTTGAGGATCCTTGGTCAGGTTTGACCTACTTTTGGGACTTCAACAGGCTGTCGAAGGTGGAGCGCAAGTTGAAGCAAAGATTGCAGAATCTCGGCCCCTTTTTAGGGCCTTTTGGTTTTTGGGCTTATGTAATGGGTATGGGGATGTCGGCCCATGGGTTTACCCATGTTTAGGCCCCTTTTGTAATGTATAAATAGATGTCTAGGCGATGAAGGAGATATGCATCTATGTGATGCTAGGTGCTAAGCGCAAGTGGTAAGTGTAATTTCTTTGTGCATATTGTGTGAGACTTGTAGAGCTAAGTGCAAGTGATTGTAAGAGATTGTAAAATGCTTTGTGTTGTAACTCGGGGAAGGAGGATCTAGCAAAGTGCGCAGATCTCGTGTCCTCTGTGGAGTAAGATCTCAAGGCTCTGTGCATGTATCTGATTGACCGAAGATAATAAAAGAGAAGAAGAGCTGGAGGACGTAGCCCCAGGGTGGGGGTGAACCATGTATATCATGTGTTTCTATGCTTTGTGCTATGTACTAATGTGTTTATGTGTTTACTTGCTTAAGTGCTTTGATATAGATCAATGATAGATAGATCTGTTAATGCTTTGTGTTTAATAATATGGATGAATGCTAGATCTAACCTATGTGAATTTGCTTAGTGCTTGAATAGGCTAGATCTGGGTGAAAACTGTTGTGCTCTGTAATTAGGGTTTTATCTGCGAAGTAGATACTAGTTAAATATTGATGAACTGTAACTGTTAAGTGCTTTGTTAAGGTGTTGTAATCACAGATCAATGTCCCAGCTAAGGTTGCAGACATCTAATTCCTATAACCACCCCTTCCTCTACCTCAGGTGAGACTTCATCTGCTTCGCAGGTGTTGCCGAAAGGGTCGGTAGTTAGAGTTTTTTTGGTGTGTTGTTGTAGCATTGAACCCTGGGTCTACCCCTGTGGCAACAAATGGTTTCATTGCCGGGACCTGAAACTGTGATTGCTAGGAACTAAAGAAAAGAGAAAGCTCTGTGCGTAGATTTGTTGCTTTAGTGTGCAGTAGTCTACTTAACTTATGAAGCTCTGTGCTAAGAAGAAAATTCAGATCTAAAGAAAAGAGGTAAGATCTAAAGGCTTTGTGCTTTGTTAAAGGTAAGAACAGTGAAAAGTTTTGATTGAAAAAGGAAAGATAAGTGGAAATTTTTGTTTCAAAAGTACGGATCTAGGTATGTTTGATAAATTTGGTCCTAGCTTGAAAAGTAGGGCACAACTAGATGAAAGAAGGTTTGATATGAGTAGATTTGATAAAAATAATGAAAGATATGTTATTCCTATGCATAGAAAGAATGTTTGGACTAACAAATGGATGCAGGAACCTAAAAATATTTTTTTGCAGGTTAGCTACTGTGATCCTAGTGCACAGTACAGGAAAGGCCAGGGATCATTTCAAAGAAAGAGAAGATTAACTCTTTATTATAATTGCAGAAGACCGAGACATCTTGCTAAGGAATGCCCTGGTAGAAGACCTAGTTGTCTTTGTTGTCAAGCCATGGATCATGAAGTTTTGGATTGCCCTAGAATTATTGTTAAGGTTGAAAGAATTAATATGAGACAAGAAAACCCTGAGGAAGATCAAGAAACTAAGACCACGAGAGAACCCCAAAAAGAATCAAGGAATGTATTACTACAAATAAAAGAAACCCTGAATGATAACAAAAATATCAACTTATTAGAGATCTTCAAAGAGAAAGAATGCATAGAAGCAATAATATGAGACTTCGACATAGACTGTGTTCTAGATGAGGAAACACAGGTGAGGAAATCCTGCTATGATTCCTTCATTAGGAGGAATAGGATTATTTAGAGGAAAGCTAATATTCCTATGTGGAAGACTCACCCAGATAGTTATGAGTGCTCATGGAACTACGACAGAGGATGATTTTGAGATTGTTAAATTTATTGAGAACAATGCCTCATTTGCTATGTTATTAGGAAAACCCTGAATTGAGAGAAATCAGACCAGAAGAAAATAAGAGGAAGTCTTAGAACAAAAGAAGCAAGAATTAAAAGATTTCATGACTAGGAGGATAACACACTTGATTGAAGAACAAGAGAACAAATCGAAGCTATTTAAAACCATAAACTTGGATGTCGAAGTTGAATAAACACAAGAAGATTCACAGAAGAACAGAGCACCTACCCCGGACAGAGAAGAAGTATTGCCCTTGAACCCTACGAAATAATATCAACAACACGAAGTTACTATCCTAAAAGGAGATAAGAATTAGAATGGGAAGAGGAACCCAGTAACGCATATCACAGGGAAAAAGGCTAGAAAGCTCAGTAAGAAGAAACCGAAGCTAGAAAAACTGATGGAGGTTCCCAATATATGGCAGAACAACAAAACATGGAACTTCTCCATGGCAAAGTGATATAGCCATTGAAATCATTATAACCATTAGCCCGATGCCCCGAACGGTTAGAACAACTTTTATGACCAGAAAGATCGCCATCAGACCGTTAGGACCATGATGTAACAGACATAACTGCATTGATGAAGGTCTCTTGTCTGCTGGAGAAGATCTGTTACATCGTTGTCTACTTATTCCATTGACTGTTTCACCAAGAACACTTTTTACGAATTGTATCTGAGCCAACAAGAGAACTCATTGCTACTGCGCCGTGTTTATTGAGATCGACACATGTTCCATTGCTTTGAACATTCATTCATCCACCTGAGTTATCCAATCTGAGCGTGTACGTCAAATGAGCTCAACGTCGTAGAGAAATTCGTCGAAGAATTTCTAATCGACCTTATGGAAAAGAGAGTGATGTCCACAAGAGTTCAAGCTTCATCGACATGATGAGTGCAAGCCTCCCCATCAAATGCTCGTAGATTCGGACCATCCCGCGTTGCAAATGAGAAAAGAACCAAGCACAGAGATGACTTAGCGAATGCGAATTTAATCATGTCTATTCTGCCTGATTACATCCCACCTCTAGCCAATGCAGTGAATCATGACAATGTCCTAAGGGACTTCGACTACACAGTCATCACGGCGTACCTCCTGAAGGGGATATGCGCAGTCAGACCACATTTGGAGAGGATTCCAAACTTAAATATTAGTGACTATAATCTAGGGGACCGCAAGACCTATGACATGCTCGTGCTTCACAATTACTTGACTAAGATAAAGGGAAAGAGATCGAAGATCATTCCCCATCCATGGACCATGAACATCACGCAGTCCACTATCCTTAATGTCATGGAAATTCCACACTTTGGAAGGAACCAGGAGGTTAACGTATGCATTAAACTCTTTCTGTCGTGCTTCCACAACGGTTATTTATGGTTAGACAGGCGTATTACCGTCAATCCGACGTCGATTCATAGGATCATTGGATTGAGCATGCAGGGACCCGACCCGCAGGACTTCTACCCAGGGAAGGTTGCAAATTGTTCCCTGGCACAAAAGATTAAAGACATCTATGGCGATGTAGAGAAGGAGTCGCGAGGCTACAAGGTATCCTCCATTCAAAATGGTGTAGTGCACCTCGCTTGCCAATTGATTGTTGGTAAGCTAGTCCAGAAGAACAAACCCAAGCAGGTCACATGGTTTGTGGTTGACCTCGAAGGAAAGTGCATGGATGGATTACAGATGAACTGGGTGAAGGACTTAGTCAACCATCTAGAAGTCGATTGCTGCGAAGCTCAGGATAAGGGCTACAAGTTCCACTTTAGCTGGATATTGATCCTCATCACGTTTACAACTTGGGAGATGCCRGAACGTGCGACCTTCCCAGACATCAAGTCGTTCGAGCCACTCACTTCGAAGTTCACCATGCTCTGGTACTCGAGTGACATGGGAAAACAGTGGCAGTCGAACGCAGTGTTCCATACCTACTACCTGTAGTTGAAAAGGGCTATCGAATCRTTCCCCTGGATGACGCCAAACACTCTGGACAGGTTCAGACCCCTTATGAAGTTTTGCGCAGATAGGCATTTCATATATATCACCGTGCACGCGGATGCGAATAAAGAAGAGCTTCAGTCATACTATAAGCTCATCAAGGAGGACCTAGAAGAAATCACTAAGGAATGGCCCACATAGTTCCTTATACCAGTCACTAAGGCAGAATTTTCTGGCCCAAACCTCATTGAAGCTCAGTAGTTACCCGCGAGGAATATAATGCACCCGGTAGTAGTAGAAGGAAAAATAACAAATATGTACAGAAACTGAGCAGAGCCTCAGAAGAGACTACCTCAGATTCACCTGACGGAGAAGGAGGTGACGAGGTGGACAAAGAGGAGAAAGAAGAAAAATCAGGGGAAGAAGATAAGCAGGAGCAAGGCAAAGTAACCTCGCCACGGAAACCCCTTGATGATGTGGATCCATCAAAGAAAAGGAAGGTTTCCCCCACAAAAACTACATTGCGGAAGAAATCCAAAGAAAGCAAGCCAAAGCTTCAGACTGTACTCACGATCGATGACTTTGATTTCATCATCGCAGCCGTATCAGACACTTCGTAGGACAGTTTGCAGAACATCGAAAATAAGCAAGAAGCCTTGTATGACAGAATCACGGCAAAGTTGAGAGGGGTACAACAGGCCCTCCACTCCAACCATGCAGTATCCATTGCGCCCCCACCATTAGAAGAACAAGAGTTGGGAGATGATCGTGCCCAACTCCATAGACTAGCTGATGTGACCGAAGCCTGCCTTCGTCGAGTGCAAGAAGAGAAAGAACAGACCACAGTGGCCCTGAAGCAAGCACAAGAGGAAACGGTAGAGCAACATCGGGTTGCACAAAAAGAGAAAGAGGACCTTCAAGCCAAGTTTGAAGAAGAGAGAGCGTGGGACAAACAAGAAAAATAACAGTTGCTCACAGAATAGCTGGGAGTCAAAGAAGCAGTCGACCAAGCACTTCACTCTGTGATAGGCTTAGAGCCAGAGACAGAAGACCGAGTGGAATATCAACTAGCACAGCTCACGGAAGTTATCCAACAACTACAACAAAGAATAGTAGACTTACAGCTCCGCGAGTGCCCAACACTCCACCGGATGTATGAGATCAAAGAGAAGCAACTTCTCAAAGCATAGTTGAAAGAATCAAGGCCCTCACCATGGAATGTAAACAACTAAGTGATCACAGTGCCCAGACTTATGAGTGACCCACTCAGGATTTTGAATTAAAGGCACTGGAGTCACAACTCCAGGAGGCAAAGCAGAAAGCAGAAACAGTACAGGCGCATTTGAAGCCCCTATCAGCAGTCGAAAGGATGAAGCGATCCCAAGAACAACGCAATTCCCAACAACAGGTCCACACCATTCAGAGCATAGTAATGGAAGTGACTCAGAGACTCCAACCAATTCAGGACGAGGCTTGCCAACTATTCGCAGATATTGAAGGCCGAGGAATAGAATTGGAGCAAGTCGTCACTGCAACTGAACAACACTTAGAGGGACATGTCAACGAAGCGGTAATCCAAGAGTTCGTTGAACAAGAGGTTGTGGCACAACAATAGGTCGAAGTAGCTCGAGCCAAGCTTGAGGCTTTCGAACTAGAGATACCTAAACCAGAGTGACTTGGGACGAGTCACATGTGAGTGTTGGGGACCTCTTGGCCCTTGACCAAGTTTTGAGGATCCTTGGTTAGGTTTGACCTACTTTTGGGACTTTGACAGGCTGTCGAAGGTGGAGCGCAAGTCGAAGCAGAGATCACGGGATATCGGCCCCTTTTTAAGGCCTTTTGGGTTTTGGGCTTATGTAACGGGTATGGGGATGTCGACCCATGGGTTTACCCATGTTTAGGCCCCTTTTGTGATGTATAAATAGAATTCTAGGCTATGTAAGGAGATATGCATATACGTGATGCTAGGTGCTAAGTGCAAGTGGTAACTGTAATTGATTTGTGCATACTATGTGAGACTTGCAGAGCTAAGTGCAAGTGATTTTAAGAGACCGTGAAAGGCTTTGTGTTGTAACTCGAGGAAGGAGGATCTAGCGAAGTGTGCAGATCTCATGTCCTCTGCGGAGTAAGATCTCAAGGCTCTGTGCATGTAGTTGATTGAACGAAGAAAATAAAAGAGAAGAAGAGTCGATGGACATAGCCCAGGTTGGGGGTGAACCACGTATAGCCTATGTTGCTATGCTTTGTGCTATGTATTGATGTGTTTATGTGTTTACTTGCTTAAGTGCTTTGATATAAATGAATGATAGATAGATCTGTTAATGCTTTGTGCTTAATAATATGGATGAATGCTAGATCTAACCTATGTGAATGTGCTTAGTGCTTGAATAGGCTAGATCTGGGTGAAAACTGCAATGCTCTGTAATTAGGATTTTATCTGTGAAGTAGATACTGGTTAAATACTGATGAACTGTAACTACAAAGTGCTTTGTTAAGGTGTTGTAATCACAGATCAGTGTCCCTGCTAAGTTTGCATACATCTGAGTCCTGCAACCACCCCTGCCTCTACCTAGGGTGAGACTTCATCTGCTTTGCTGGTGTTTCCGAAAGGGCTGGTAGTTAGGGTTTTGTTGGTGCATTTTTGTAGCGTTGAACCCTAGGTCTGCCCCTGTGCCAACACAACCTTTCATCACATGTTGTACAACCCTGCACTTCCCTTTGCAGCTCTTTGATTCCTCAAACAAATTTGCAAGCCTTGACCTGCGTCCCTGGTCCAATGGACCCTGGGATTATTTTGGAACAAATCCACACAATTCTCATTTATGGAATTTTATCCTCTTGCTAGCAATCCCTTCACACAACACTCTCTACTCAAGTGCTTCTCGGCTTATTAGCAATGCCTTGTTATTAAACTCAACCCATTTCCCATTATTAGGTTGTTGCATTTCCAAATGTCCCTTTATACCTGTACATGGGAACTATCATGAGAATATTCACTCCTCTTAACTCAACAATCACCTATGGCACACACCTCTATCATTAGGGAATGTTTCTCCAAAATTAACATTATTTGGAAAACTTCCATTTCAAATAGGTGCATGGTTCGTGGAACCTAGATCCACTTTTCCTGCAACTTTATGAAACAACTAGATGATTCCTTATAGAAGTAAAACATTGTATAATGTTTTCCTATGGATTACCTTTCCAACAGTTTTACTCGTGCTTCAAACTGATTTATGAGCTCAAAGTTATCGCTTCCTGAAATCAGCAGTTTGATCCATTTTTGCACCTGTTTCACTGGTTCAAATAATTTTCAGAGGTCAAATTTTGTCACCTATAGAAGAATATTTGTTAGGAAGCATAATTTTTTTTGTATCAAGCGAAGATAACATTTACAACTATGAACACATAGTAACTTTCATATTTGGAATTCGTTGCTCTAGTCAAATGTTATATAAATATGGAATTGACGACTTTGTGCTTTTGCACTTTTTCCAAACTTAGCAATTTTAGTCTTGTTTAAGCATCTCTACACCAACTCCTTTTGAATTTTGCCAAAATCCCAAATGGGTATCTTTGTGCCTATTATTTTAATGATCTATGAAAATTTCACCCTTATATGGGCTAAGAGATGATAGTTATGTCCTGCAGAAGTTTTGACCATTTTCTAATTTTTATCCCTCTAAGCTACAAGTGTCTTCTCTTCCATCCTGTACAATATTAGGTACCCATATTCTAGATCTCGTACGATGTTTTTCTTCTATTGTCCATGGGCTCTCCATAGACTACTCATGTGCCCCAAACTAACTTCTGAGTAAGGAGTTATGGCCTCTGGAAGCAAACTGGTAGCGAAATTATACCCTATATTGTTTCAGCTATAACTTTCTCATACGAGCTTTGTTTTGTGCTCGCAATATCTCATTGGAAAATTCTCATGGAGATCTATCATTTTAATTAGTAGGGAATTTTGTTCCAATAGTACTAACAATTCTCTCAATTTTTACTACCTAAAAATGTTGTTTAGGGCCTCAAAATGCCACTGCAAATCGATGACCTTAAAAAACTGGATAAATAAATAAACAATTCCATAGAAATTGACTAATTCGTTGTTGTAACATATCGCCAAATTGACTTGAACCTGAACCTGGGAAATCTGACTGACATGGAATGACATGTGTCTTTTGATTCCACATGTAATCATTTGATTTGGCCATGTCACCATCCATTAATCTCCTCCATCGGTCGTCGACCAAGCCTCCCATAAGCCTATTAGGTTTTTTCTCATAGACTTTTCCCATCAAGAATAATAACTTTCCCCATGCTAACAGGTCCTTTGGAAACCAGAATTTCGAACACTATCAATGTTTTTCCATCGAAATGCCCCTGTTGGAACGAAATCTTGTCATGCTTACTGATCTTCCTGAAGTTCGAAGTCTAAACACTATCAGACCCACTCTATCAAACTTATCCATCATTAACATCCTTTCTGAAAACCATTGGGAACATCCTCTTCGAAAACCATAAAAACAAATCCTTTCGAAGACCATTGGGGATAATTCCTTCCAAATATCATCGGAAACAACCTTTTCGAAGACCATCAAAAATACCTCCTTTCGAAGACTATCGAAAACAACTGTTTCAAAGACCATCAGGAAGACTCCTTTCTGAAGACTATCGGGACACATCCTTTTGAATACCATTAAACGTTGAACTCCATCGGACATTAGAGTTTTCCTTTACAACTTTTGTTCAAACTTTCCAAAATCTCAGCCCAAATGAACTTGGGATTTCTATCCAACCCACATTGGATCTGGACTATCGATTTTCAATATTGAAGTGATCTCCACCACCAGTTCACCAATTTCTCCAAACTTTGTCAAGCCTCTTCAGACCTGCAAACAAATCTTAGTCATAGATTCTTAAAAAAAATCAAGTGATCTAGATCATTGATCCATCGTCCTTTGTTCCACAACCCATGCCTTTTGCCACCATGTCACTGCCACCTTGGACCCTCTAATTAAACTTCCCTTTTTGATATGTCCTCTAACATGGTGTATTGATGTTCCATTATCCTCCACCCTCGGCCCTTTCGAGACAACATGCTTGTCCAATAGACCTGATGGTCAACAATCATGCCAACCAACAACCCCAGTCATCGTGGGTTCCCAAGATACACAATGGTTACCTCATTCAAACAATCTCCTTTGGAAACACAACACCACCACCATGATTTTTGAATGGATACTTACGAAGCTGCTTTTTGGAAGGATCTAATGACTAACATCTCGTATCTAACGGTCCCGATCCACTTCAGCCTTGAAGGTGCCTTCCAATTACCTTGGTTGAACTAAATCCTTCGAAACACAAGGTTACCCCAGACTTCCTGAATGGATTCTCTTGAACATACTTTGCACAAGATCCAACAGTTGACAGTTGGAAATGATTTGATATGATGGTCCTTATTAAATGACAATTTCTCTCCAATTTGCATTGCATATTCGGGATTCAGAACACCCCCCACGGTTCCCCCTGAGCAAGGTTCCACCCCTCTTTGAATTGACAAAGGAAACATTATTTGCAATGAATTTGACGACCCTAAACAAGGTTTTTCCTCTCAATTTCACCCCACACTGTGAGTTTTTTCTACCCCAAATCCGCCATGACCCTCCATGGTCGACTTTGTAGAACCAACTCGAAAATTTGAGGTGACATTTTTTCAACTAGCTGCAATCAAGAACCCACAACTCTTCTTTTGCATGACTTCTCTGGCCCATACAACCTGAGTGTTATAAACCTTGGCTCTGATGCCAATCTATAACGTACCCTCTTGCTAAAAAACAATTTAAAATGCCTCATGCATATAAAATAAACCAAGGGGAAATTGGCCCATGAAAGTACAGTAAAAAAACATGATAATTTAATCATGCAACTAACAACATAATTAAAACCATGAATGCATCCATACCCAACAAACATAACAACATTCAATTTAAAATTTACATGGAAGAATAATCATAATAAAAACAACATAAACTTATTTTTTTATAAATTAACTCACTGGTTGCATACGAAGGATGTTCCTCCCTACCATAGGCTTGTTGTTAATTTTCTCTCAATAGAAAGCTACCCCTGAGCTAAGGCTATGAGTCCACAAGGATGTATGGCCCTCTTGGTTATCCGCTCTCCACATCTAATAGCCCAAAACTCATGTTCTACTCCCACAATAGTTCCAATCCACTAGATATATTCTCCACAACCTACACAACCCAAGGAATGTACCCCCTTCACTGCTCTCAGTCTATCGAGTTGTACCATTTGTTTATCAAGGCTCCCAGTGCACTCAGTTGGCCAAGAACCTCACATTTGGAGACTCCAAGAACTATCATCTACTCCAGGAGTGCTCACAACAACCTTCATAAGGCTCTTGAACCATTTCCTCAATAGGAAAACAAACTACAGGCTTACAACCCGTTTTACAAACACACATGCAACATTTCAAGCATAAGTACAACCCAATAATGGTTTCCTTCAAGCACAACATGTCTGGTGCTCTTCCTAGCACTCATCTCCCCTCTTTTTTCCCAAAATATGCATGTAAAAACAATCCTCTTTTCCTACTCGAATTTCCTTCTTCTCCAATGCTTGTTTGACTTACACTCTTCCCAAGGATGATTATACTTCAACCCCATGCTCCCAATAACTAAGGGATGTGATTTATCACACCCACCCTCTTACATGAATTCAATGATTGGCTTTGGGAACACTCAACAACAAATAGAAGGTTCACTCAACAATAAAACTTAGGGAAAAGGTTTGGGATTTAAAACTAATGAATAAAACCCCCTTTTAGCCCCCTCTCTTGTGGAATCATAGCCCTCCATTGTCAACGTTTCATTTGTATCGCAGCCAATGATGATAATTTTTATTAATAATTTCAATGTACACAATGCATAGTTTAGCCCTCGACCATATTAATCAATATAGGTTATTTTTCCCAAACATATCGGCTCACCAACCTAAATGATAATTACATTGTAATTGGTGGGAATTAAAATTGGGGATGTTACATGTATAATGCAATGAATGCATATCTTACAAAAGGACTTAGCAAATCAAATTTCAAAATCCAGAAAAGGTTAAAGCAATAAAGAAAAAGGAAAACGTGGGTTTGGAAAGACATGGTGCCAAAGAAAGGGTACCTCGTCACCTAAGCACTCCCTTTACATAGGTGCTCATGAGGATGACTATCATACATAGCCTTGTATGTCAATGACAACCCCCCCAATGAAGTAAACCCCAATCCATACCACATACAATTTCACATACGCCTTGATGGGATCATTGGGACATATTTCTTAACTTGGGTACTGTTGCATCTAATAGGGAGTAATAGTGATCCTCCCATACCTAAACTTGGCAAATTGTGTAACTTTGTAAGCTAGTGTGAAGTTTTAAGAGGATACTTTATGATATCTATATAATGGATTTTTCATTGACATGACTCACTTAATATGTTCTATTTGGATTGTGTACCTTGCCTTTAGTATTCATGATGCATTGAACCACATGAGCCCCTCCTTGAAGGATGGATATTGAGGGGCTACTAGCACACTTCTATGGAGGTTGTCCCCACCACTTGATTGAGAGCATTCCACCTTCTCTAGAGGACGTTGGAACTTAATAGTGATCCTCCCATACCTAAACTTGGCAAATTGTATAACTTTGTAAGGTAGTCTAAAGTTTTAAGAGGATACTTTGTGAGATATATATAATGGATTTTGCATTGACATGACTCACTTAATATGTTCTATTTGAATCATGTACCTTTCCTTTGGTATTCATGATGCATTGGACCACATGAGCCCCTCCTTAAAGGATGAATATTGAGGGGCTATTGGCACAATTCTATGGAGGTCGTCCCCACCACTTGATTGAGATCATTCCACCTTCTCTAGAGGACGTTGGACCTTCATATGAACATGTTGCACTTGGAGAGATGACACAACACTTTTTGATTGATGATGGAACGTTGCACCTTTATGATGATGGGGCACCTTGATGTGACATTTGGGCTTCTTGATGATGATGTGGCACCTATTGAGGAGACATCACACCCCTTGGAGGCATGAGACACCTCTTGGAGATGAAACATTGCACCCTTTCATGGAAACATTTCAGATTTGAGCCCCTAGACATAACCTTGCAGTGATTCGTCCCCTTCATGAGGCCACATGTGCCACACGTGTGAGATATAGAGCACTTTATTGAGGGATGTTTTGATGTTGGATTTACTTTACTTCATTTTGGAGGCATCTTTGGGGGTATTATAGACCTATCCACTCATGTATCATGTATATTTTATGTTATGTTGTCTTATCTCAAGGGTTTATGGGAGATAAAGGATTATTTTATGTCTTTAGGGATTCTATTGTGTGAGAAGGGTGCTATATCTCTCATATAAATAAGAGAAGCACTTATCACTTTTGAATCATTGCTACTTGTGGAGATATATCACAATTTTTCTACTTCTACTTTCTCCCTTATGAAGAATGCTATGGATGGCTAGTTAGAGATATTTTTGGAGAACATATGCTTGTGGATGCTTTACTACTACTTGGATATTCATTTCTAGGGTTTTTATGGATGAAATTGTTAGAAAAACAGGATCGTGGAGCAATAAAATAAAACACAGAAGATATGCAATACAATAGAGACACAGATATACATGGTTCACCCAGTGTGGGATACATCCACCAGAGAAATTGCCATGTACTTCCTTTATTAGTATCCAACAAATGAAGGGATACAACCTACAACACACCCGTTGTAACTTCCTCTTCTTTCTCTCATAGTATCCTCTCTCAAAATACAATATTCGCTATCATTCACAACACAATTCCCTCATACATAAAATAGGGTTGCCTTCTAGGGAAAAAATCCCTAATATAACTTCTATTGTCATATCTATGAACTTATAATGAACGGTTCAGATTGACTACGAAATTACAATATTTTACAAGGCAATTTTCCCAAAATTTTGCTTTCGGGGCGTTGCCCATGAATCCCCTGCCAGGGGGGGGGGGATTCATTAATTTTCTTTGCCCCCCCTGGACCTTTTGATGACAATAATGGGGGAGAAATCCCCCCCACACCCCCCTGTCAGGAAATGGGATCCAAGCACGGTTGAAACAAACCTCTGAATCAAGAATATAATCAAGCTCTACAACCAAACAATCTCCCACTTGGAGATTGATCATGATAACTCCATAGTTGTTGTACCTACTAGACTATCATCCACCTTGGACCTAACAAATTTCTCATCTTCACCTTCATGCTTGAAGGCCAACTGAAATTGAGCAGGTACTCAGATTGTCCCAGATTACTACCTTTTTTAACATGTCTGCAAGATTATGGCTAGTATGTATCTTTTCCAACTTCAAATGTCCATCTTCCAAGATATATCATATGAAATGGTATCTGAGTTGTACGTGCTTAATATTATAATGTAAGGTTGAGTTCTTTGCAAGATGAATGGCACTCTCGTTGTCATAGTATAACCTGTTATTCTCCTGCTTCTTTCCCAATTCTTCCATAAACCTCTATAGCCAAATCATCTCTTTACTAGCCTCTGTAGTAGCAACAAACTCTACTTCCATTATTGAAAGTGCAACAACCTTTTGCAGTTTTGAAATCCAACTCAATGTGGTTCTACCTATAGTAAAAACATACCATGTGGTGCTCCTCCTTCTATCTTTATCACTTGCCATATCTGAATCAACGTATCCATGTAGAATAGTGTCTAAACCTACAAAACATAATGCATTAGTACTAGTACCTCTCAAATACATGAGAATTCACTTTACTTCCTCCCAATGTTCTTTACCTGGATTATTCATATACCTACTCACAACTCCCACTACATGTGCAATATCAGGTCTTGTGCAAACCATAACATACATCAAGTTGTCAATTGTTGATGAATAAGGGACCCTGGACATGTATTATATCTCCTCCTGTGTCTTGGGACACATTTCCTTGGTTAATTCAAAATGGTTGGCCAAAGGTGTACTAATTGGTTTTCTATTATGCATTCTAAACCTCTCCAACACCTTCTTTATGTACTCACCCTGAGACAATGTCAATTTGCAATTTTTTTTGTCTCTTGTTATTCTCATACCAAGGATTTTCTTTGCAGCACCTAAATCCTTCATCACAAATGAATTAGCTAATTTCTTCTTAAGCACGTTTATATCCCGCATATTAGACCCTGCAACAAGCATGCCATCTACATACAATAGCAAGATAATATAGCTTCCATTTTCTAGCCTTTTAAAACAAACACAATGATCAAAATGACATCTACTATAACCTTGTTCTGTCATAAGCATGTCAAACTTCAAATACCATTGCCTTGAAGCTTACTTTAGTCCATACAAGCTGTTCTTCAACCTGCATACCAAATTCTCCTTTCCTTTGACCTCGTACACCCGTAGTTGTTGCATATAAATCTCTTCCTACAAATCCCCATGAAGAAAAGTTGTTTTTACATCTAATTGTTCAAGATGCAAATCTTTTATTGCCATAAGACTTAAAATAGTCCTTATTGAAGTCATTTTAACAACAGGAGAAAATATTTCATCAAAATGTATACCTTTCTTATGTGCAAACCCCTTTACAACAAGTTTGGCCTTGTACCGCTTCTTTCCTTTGTTTTCTTCCTTCAACCTGTAAACCCATTTATTCTGCAATGCTCTTTTTCCTGTAGGCAACTTAACCAAGTCCCAAGTATGGTTATTTACGAATGAATCTATTTCCTCTTTCATGCCTTGCTCCCACTTATTTTTAGTTTCTACCTGCATTGCCTATTCATAACTTTTTGTTTCACCAGAATCAATAAACAATAAATAATACAATGAAGGAGAGTATCGTTCATGGGGTTTACTTAACCTAGTAGATCTTCTAACAACACTTGCAGAAGTTTGAGGTACATGTTGCTCCTATTGTTGTACATTTTGATTTTATGGTACCTTTGGAATTTCTTTTTCAGTGATCTCATCAAGCACTGTGTATTTTGTCTTTTCTTTTTCCTGTTTCTTTCCCCACAACTGATCTTTGTACATGAACTTCTCATTGAATATGACATCTCTACTCCTAATGATTTTGTGATTTTCATAATCCCATAAGTGATAACCAAAATCATTAACAATGTATCCAATAAAGGTACACTTCTTGGATTTTACTTCAAGCTTTGTTCTATTTTCTTTATCAATATGGACAAATGATTCACAACCGAAAGTCTTCAGAAATGAGAAATTTACCGTTTTACGTGTCCATGCCTCCTCTAGAATGCCACCATACAAAGATCTTGAAGGTCCTATGTTTATTAAGTAAACAACAGTATTTACAACTTCTTCCCAAAATTGTAAGGGAAACCTTGCATGCAATCTCATACACCTTGGACGTTCCATGATTGTCCTATTCATCCTTTATGACACACCATTTTCTTGTGGTGTTCCTAGAATTTTATTCTCTCTACGAATCCCATGGTATGTGTTATCACTCTGTAATTTCTCAGGTCGAGGAAGAAGTTGACAAAGGTAACCACAAAACCACTTTGAAATTTAGGATCTAGCCCTCCTAGACTCATAGAGGCTTTGTTTGGATTAGAATGTTAGGCTAGTTATGAAAGTATAGGGTTGTTTGTTTGTTTTGAATTATTTGGTTGGAACTGGGGAAAATGGAGTCACAGTTCGGAATTGATCAAAAACAAGGTCTTAACAAGCTAATATTGCAAGGCAAGGTGGGCAAACTCACTGGATCCTCAAGATTTAATGTATGGAAAAGATGGAAAAGGTTTAGAATTCCCATTAAAAACATAGCAACTGTGAATTATGGTTTCAATATTCAACATAAAACACATAAATTATTCTAAGCCAGAGACAAAGTGTACATTAAAACAAATTTTGCTCCTAATCTTCTCAGAACAATTTAGAATGTAGGTAGCAATTGTGATAACAAAAAGAACAATTTACAAAAAAAGATACACTTCACCAATGGAATTTGCCACAAGAATCCTACAATGGTCGCATTGTATTACTGGAAATCTGAACCAAATGGTCTCTGTGGACTGCTTCACAATATGGATCCTATCCTACTAGCAAGTCCCAACTGACCAACCCACAATACCTCGAAATCAACAATATTTATAAGTTATTTACAATGATCTTGTCATAAATGAGCATGATATATTTTAAGAAAAATCTAAACTAAATATTACAATCATAGAGGTTTGTTGAGATTCATTCGGAGATCTGGCAATGTTTTGATGGGATCTGTGGGTGATCTGTGCCTTCAATTTCTGCTCTTTGTCATCTGTCCTTTTGACTCTTTGCCCCCGAAATTATGAAAAATGGGGTCTAAAGGGGTCTTAGAATATCACAATATGAGATATATGTGTAAATTATGGGGGAGGTTTTCGTATATCATCTTGTTCTAAGTAAAAACCTCTCTCAGTTTTACCTCTTCATCTGTCCAGGATCTGCGTTTGAAAAAGATGTGTAAAACAAGAAGCAAATAAATCCTRAAAATAGGCCCCAAAGATGCTCTCGATTCTCCCAATCCGTGATAGCTGTAGTAAAACTGAAAGAGTTTATTTTTCCTTGGTCCGTGTTGAGAAAAAACCTCTTCTGGTTTCTCAAAATTCTCCCTATTTATCCTGGAAATCACCTCGGAAGATCACTGCTTAAAAWTTTTTTTGGGAGGAGGAAAGTGGTTACGTATAGGATGGCGTGGGGACAAGTGTCAAATAGGATATGGGATGAGTGGAAGTGGGAGTGTAAGTGGTAGGAAGAAGGGAAGCATAGGCAGAGAGGTGGACGGTATTGATAATGAGGAGACAGGTAGCGTGTGGTGAGAGAGGGAAGTAGATATGGGAGGTGAGGTGCAAGGAGAGTGGTCAGAGAGGTGGATGAGGTGATAGGCGGGAGAAAAGGGGTATGAACAGGTGAGAGGGTGATTGGAAGACAGGTGTAAGTGGTATTAGGTGGCGGTTTGGCAGGATTCCGAAGGGGGGGGGGGTAGATGGTAAGTGGAATTAGAAGGGAGGGGGTCTGAAACACTATGAAGGCACCATGTTAGGTGGGGCCGGCGTGGGGGAAACCACCATTCTGGAACCCCCCCCGCTGTTAAATGAAGAAAGGTTGGGGGGTCCGAAATCAACTAATGGTCATCGATCTGGTTGATGGGGTTATCACCGATGGAGATTAGTGTGAGACTTAGGCACTACAAGACAAAATGTCTTGTCACTTAGCAAACCTATGATAAAAACATGTGATGGGTAGTGCTAAGCTTACCCTTTTCCCCTTTTACACCGTTATTTCATATTTTTATGCCAAATTTAACCCAATCTAATAAATCAAGGGGTATTTTGACTGTGTTGACCCCGTTGATGTTTTCTTTCCCCTTCTTCCTTTGGGAAATTATTTGCAGAATGGAATATCATTTTCCCCATGAAATTACTGAAGGGAGAAATCTTAATCACCATCTAATCCTATGAAATATAGGATTATAACAGTGGCTCCACTTGGGGATGGTGCTCTCCTTGTGAGGTGCCAAGAACATTGTGGACTAAGTAGCCTTGTTCATTGGGCTTGATTCAACAACCTGCAATTTGTTCTATCCAACATCCTATATGGTTGAACTTTAAGTAGAAAACTGATCTGTATATTGAATCTGAACTAAGAAAATATTCGAAAGATGCTCACAACCTTAATCTTATTTGTATGTTGCAAACTTGACTGCTGAAAAGATGCTTACTTGGTAAGCTTATTTATGTACATATAACCCTATTCTAACATGTTGAAATTTTGTTTAGTTAGGTAATGGAAAAATGCCAATGAAGCCAAACTATCAATTGATCCAATAGCTCATATCTTTTATTGTTTTCAACAGGCATAAAAACTAGAGCTTGCAAAGTCATAAGGAACTGATTTCCAACCTGATCTTCATAACATAAAACTTTGGAACTGTGGAAAATCAAAGAGGCTCCATGTATCAATTGGCATTCTGAAAAGAAGAGCTCCTCCATATATGTAGCTATAGGGTGATGATGGGAATGACCTATTCCTTGATATTCAAATTCAGCCAAATTAAGGTCATGACTGGGAACTTCATATATGGTATATGTATCATCATACAACTTATGATTTAACTACATATTTTATGATGAACTTTGAAAAGAAACTCCTTTTGAACCATACCATGAAAGAGACTGCCTAATCATGTCTATATCATAACCACTTTTAAGTCCATAACTGGGAAATGAAACATGACTTGGAAAACACAATTCATCCAACACATAAGTTATTGGATCATGTAGGAACTGACATGACTGTTGCATTGATTCCAATGAAACTTCTTGATTTTCTATGTGTTTATCCTTCAGTACATGCTCAAGGATATTAGCAACATTTTTCTTCAAAAACTGAAATGAATTAAAGCTTAATGGTACATAATTATACTGCATCAATTCATCTGTAGTTTGACTATCAATGTAACTCAAGGGTTGCAGTCCTCGATCTTGAACAACTTCCATGTCATCAATGGCATCCTCAACAGATTCATTAGAACATTCTTCATCCCTACTACTGACAACTTGCTTATAATTTTCTCTCAGAAATTGAAATGAAGAAAAACATAAGGGCAAAGACTTATCACTTACTCTTAGATTTTTTGCACTTCCCTCATTACTGTCATAATTAACATGGACAATTTGATTGTCATATTTGATCTATAACTGATCTTCTTTCTTTTCATAGGATCATATGGTGATTGAGATTTCTCCCTTCAGTGATTTCATGGGGAAAATGATATTCCATTATGCAAATAATTTCCCAAAGGAAGAAGGGGAAAGAAAACATCAGCGGGGTCAGCACAGTCAAAAATACCCCTTGATTGATTAATTGGGTTAAATTTGGCATAAAAATATGAAATAATGGTGTAAAAGGGAAAAAGGGTAAGTTTAGCGCTACCCATCACCTATTTTTATCGTAGGTTTGATAAGCGACAAGACATTTTGTCTTGTAGCGCGTAAGTCCCACGTTGTTCTCCATCAACGACAACCCCATCAACCAGATCGACCACCATCAGTTGATTTCAGACCCCCCCCCCCCCCCCCTCCCCGACCTTTTTGCCTTTAACGGTGGGGGTGGGGGATCTGGAATGGTGGTTTCCTCCGTGCCAGCCCCACCTAACGTGGCGCCCTCATAGTGTTTCAGACCCCCCCTTCTAATTCCACTTACCATCCACCCCCCAGGGGAATCCTGCCAAACTGCCACCCAATACTACTTACACATTTCCTTCACTCACCCTCTCGCATGTTCATACCCCTTTTCTCCCGCCTATCACCTCATCCACCTCTCTGACCACTCTCCCTGCACCTCACCTCCCGTATCTACTTCCCCCTCTCACCACACGCCACCTGTCTCCTAATTCCTGATATCGTCCACCTCTCCTCTTATGTTTCCTTTCTTCCTACCACTTACACTCCCACTTCCACTCATTCCATATCCTATTTGAGACTTGTCCCCACGTCATCCTATACGTAACCACTTTCCTCCTTCTAAAACATTTTTGACCAATGATCTTCCGAGGTAGTTTCCAGCATAAACGAGGTGAATTTTGAGAAACCAAAAGAGGTTTTTTCTCAACACGGACCAAGGAAAAATAACCTCTTTCAGTTTTTCTATAGGTGTCACGGATTGGGAGAATTGAGAGCATCTTTGGGGCCTATTTTCAGGATTTATTTGATGCCTTTTTTACACATCTTTTTCAAACGCAGATCCCAGACAGATGGAGAGGAATTTCATAAAATTGAGAGAGGTTTTTACTCTAAACAAGCTGATATAAAAAAACCTCCCCCAGAATTTACACATCTATATGAGATAGATGTGTAAATTCTGAGGGATGTGGTGATAGATGAGATAGAAGGGAAGCATACGCGGAGAGGTGGACGATATCAGGAATGAGGAGACAGGTGGCATGTGGTGAGAGGGGGAAGTAGATACAGGAGGTGAGGTGTAGGGAGAGTGGTCAGAGAGGTGGATGAGGTGATAGGCAGGAGAAAAGGGGTATGAACATGTGAGAGGCTGAGTGGAGGATAGGTGTAAGTGGTATTGGGTGGCGGTTTGGCAGGATTTCGAAGGGGGGGGTAGATGGTAAGTGGAATTAGNGGGGTCCGAAACACTATGAGGGAGCCACGTTAGGTGGGGCCGGTGCGAGGGAAACCACCATTATGTAACCCCCCCCCACCATTAAATGCAGAAAGGTCGGGGGGGGTTCAGAAATCCACTGATTATTGTCGATCTGGTTGATGAGGTTGTCGTCGATGGATATTAGTGCGGGACTTACATGCTACAAGACAAAATGTTTCTTAGCAAACCTACAATAAAAACATGTGATGGGTAGCGCTAAGCTTACCCTTTTTCCCTTTTACACCATTATTTCATATTTTTAGGCCAAATTTAACCCAATCTAATCAATCAAGGGGTATTTTGATTGTGTTGACCCCGCTGATGTTTTTTTTCCCCTTCTTCCTTTGGGAAATTATTTGCAGAATGGAATATCACTTTCCCCATGAAATCACTGAAGGGAGAAATCTCAATCACCATCTGATCCTATGAAATATAGGATTATAACAGTATGAACAATAATCATCAACTTCTTTGTTGCAATATTCACCTCCATTGTTTGATCTGGGACACTTCAACTTTTTTCCTATATCATTCTCAACCAAAGCTTTCCATTTCTTAAAAGTGTCAAAAAAATCATATTTTTGTCAAATGCAATAAACCCAAGTTTTTCTAGTTGCATCATTAGTAAAAGTAACATAATAACGAGAGCCACCAAGAGATGATACCTAAGTTGGTCCCCATACATCTCTATACACAAGATCTAACCTTTCACTCTTCTTTTTCTTTCCAACTCTAATAAATTTGACTCTTTTTTTCCATAAACACAATGCTCACTTTAATGCAAATCAATTTGTTTAATATCTGGCAATAAAATTATTTTGTGAAGTATTTGCATCCCCTTATCACTCATGTGTCCAAGACTATGATGTCACAATGTTGTATCCACTCATGTAGAAACTAAAGATATAGAAGAGTCAATATTACCAGTACATAAATACAATGTATCTACATTCTCTCCTTTTGTTATCACCAGTGATCCTTTGGTGACCTTCCACACCTTATCTATAAATGAAAATATACAGCCTTCAGTTTCCAACTGCCCTGTTGAAATTATATTTTTTCTTAGATCTGGAACATCTCTTACCTCTTTCAACAACCATTGGTTTCCATTCTTTTGCTTTATTTGTACCTTGCCCATTCCAACAATTTTGCATGGTGCATCATCACCCAAATGAACCTATCCAAAATCACCTTGAACATAATCTTGAAAATGTTTCTTATGGGGTGTGGCATTAAATGAAGCCCCTGAATCTACTACCCAAGACTCAGAAATATTATCTACAAAATGAATCAAAGCATCTTATAACACATCACCTGATACATTTGCTTTCTGATTTTTTTCTTGTTGTCCATCTCTTTGTTTCTTTGGAGCTCTGCAGTCTTTCATCAAATGTCCTTTCTTCCCACAATTCCAACACTCTGCCTTTCCTAGTCTGGATTTGGATCTACCCTTCCTAGAATTCTCGTGGTTCCCTGAGCCAATTCTTCTATCCTTTTGTCTTCGCCTACTCTCCACGGTCAATGCATTTCTTGATGTCTCACCTTTGCTTTTCCATCGCATTTCCTCACTAAGGATAACACCAACAACATCATCAAATTTCAAAGTGTTTGAACCAAAGACAGAGTTACTTACAACCATGACCAAGCCATTCCAGCTTTCTGGCAATGACCACAAGATTAGAAGATCCCTAACCTCAACATCAAAGTCCACTTTTATAGAACTTAGTTGATTAGTAATTGTATTAAATTCATTTAAATGATTGGAGACAGACCCACCTTTTGACATATTCATATTAAATAATCGCATAATTAGAAATACCTTATTAGACACTGAGGGTTTTTCATACAGTTTAGCCAATGCATCCATCAAATCCTTTGTTGTCTTTTTTTTTGAAATATTGAAAGCCACCAACGCTGCTAGGCTCAGCCATATCGTTCTCAATGCCTTTCTATCGAGAACCTCCCATTCTTCATCCTTCATGGTCGTCAGCTTCTTTGTTATTCTGCCCAACGGTAGGAATATATCCTTCTGATATAAATAATCTTCCATTTGCATCTTCCATAACTGGTAGTTTTGGCCATTAAATTTCCTGACCTTAAACTTTCACTCTTCCTCCATTTCTCCCACTCAAACCGGAACCCTCTTTTCCTGCGAGTTACCTTTCACTCTGATACGAGTTGTTAGAAAAACAGGATTGCGGAGCAATAAAGTAAAAACAAATGCAGAAATAAAACACAAAAGATACAAAATACAATAGAGACACAGAAATATGTGGTTCACCTAGTGTGGGCTACGTCAACCAGAAAAATTGCCAGGTCCTTCCTTTATTATTATTCAGCAAATGAAGGGATACAACCTACAACACACCCAATGTAACTTCCTCTTCTTTCTCTCACAGTCTCCTCTCTCATAATACATTATTTTCTATCACTCACAACCACAATACAATTCCCTCATACATAAAAGAGGGTTGCCTTCTAGGGAAAAAATCCCTAGCATAACTTATATTGTTATATCTACGACCTTATAATGAACGATCTAGATTGACCACCACCCCCTAACGACAATAGTGGGTGGGAAAGCCCCCCCACACCCTCCGTTAGGAAATGGGATCTAAGCACGACTAAAAAAGACCTCTAAATCAAGAAGATAATCAGGCTCCACAACCAAACATACATATTTCTTGAGTAAGTGGTGTATTTTCATCTTGTGGTTATGTTTATGAATGCATTTAAGTGTAATATTGATTTTTCTAGTATTGTTTGAGCATTATCTTCGATTATTCTTGAACAAACCCTTTTTATAAAATCTCTTAGAAGGTTTCTAGTGAATAACCTTCCCTTGAATTGTCCCTTAACATTTTAGGAGGATCTTCTAGGGTTAGTAGTGAACAACCTCTAGGTATCACCCTAAAAATCCACTCATTTATCTCTAAAGGGATACTTAATTGACCTCATATGCCTAAAAAAACAGTAGGCACTAGTCACCCTCCCAATAGTCAATCATTATTTTATCAAGTGTACTCTACTTTTACTATTTAATTATTAGATTAGGGTTTTATTAAAACAATTTTCATGTTTAGCCATAAAAAACTAAGATGTTTTAGCATTTGGCATATTGTTGACCTAATAAACATTGTAAAACCCTAATTTGTATTTCCGATGTGTTATTATAGCCTTCTATGTCAAAACGTTTAGGGTTTTAGGGTTGTTATATGCTCCTTAATTTTTTTATTTTGCTAGTTATTGAAACCCTAATTTAGCTCATTATTTAAACCTCGTATTTATTTGAATTATTGCTTGTCAAAGGATTGTTTTATTTGTTGTTGTGATAAGTTATTTTACTGTTGTAATTGTATATCTTTTTTTGAAGTTTTACAGCATTAGAGTTTAGGGATCCTCTTAAGCCTTGACTTGACTTGGAAAACCTATTAAATTGACCTAGATCCTCATTACTTCAAATCTGGAAATCGCTTTGTCTTACTGCCTCATTAATAATTTGCCTATCCTACTTCATTGGTGATAGTTTGAGTAGTCACCCCAAGGGGCCCTGGACTTGATTGTTTCTTGCCTAGGGATTCTTGGAGGCTACTCGGGAAGCCTCCCTTGTGTTGGATTTGAATCCTTCACCAAAGAGAAGGAATTTTTTGCCTAGGTGACAATGCTAATATTATCTCCTATTTCTAGGGATAACTAAGGAGATGATGTTTTGAGGCCCTCAAGTTGCAGACATGGAGTACCGAGAGATAGGCGAATTCACCACATCAACTTGTTTCCAGAAGACAATGGGTCTTGCTCCATGAGGTACAAGTCAGGTATTGTGGTAAGTGTCACTTTAATACTTGAGGCATTTGAGTATGTTGCATTTAAAGCTACTTTTGATTAGAGAACGTCTGCTTGGAAATTATACTCTTTGCCTTATTTTACCTTGATGGTTGACATTGTGCCCTAGTGAGTGGTCACACTTGGGAATGAGTTTGCTAGTGGGAGATCTCCTTGATGAGTCATCGTGCCATTCTCGATCATACTTATCATTTTTTCACACTTCATCATTTTCGTCTCCTTGTATTTTGGGATTTTCGGGTGTACCGACCCAAGAAGGGATTGTACCTCATTTAATGGGAAGAAGGGGTTGAAGGCCCAAATGGAATGTAGTTGGAAAAAGATAAAATCGAAAATCATAACCTTTTAGATGCTCACCCAAAGAGTTATTGAGAACAATGAAATGTTTCTCTTAAAAGAATTGAATACCTCCAAAAGAAAATTTTACATATATAAATGTCCCACTTGTTGAGGGATCTACACAAGTGTTGTATACCATTTTCTTTACCCACGTGGCACTCTATGTATCTTCGGCTTCAAGTGACATTGTGGTACTACCTTCAAGTCTTGTGTTACCCATTTAGAGTACCCAATTGTTTTGGACATTAATTAATTAATGGCAAATAAATGGGCTTGGAAAAAGGTTGCATTGAAAACAAAGGTGGAGCACACCCTCTACAAAGGCACCCATAAATGAGACAATGTGAACCATTGTATTTCATGAACCCCGTGCCCAAAATTATTACCCCCATCCACTTCATCTTCTTCACATGAATTAGAGAGGGTCCACCTGGGAAACAATCCTTGACTTGAGAAATAACTTACCCAATAGGTCACCTTAACAACCCTCCCATACCTAAACTTGGCAAGTTGCATAGGGTCTTTGAGCACTTGTTTAATTTGATGAGGTAGTTTTAATGCACATGTTTAGGTGGCTCTTGTATTAAATGTGATTTTACTTGCCATGATACATTTGACTTGATACCCTTGGAGGGCGCACTCATTTGTCTTTGCAGGACCTTGCTTGGTGGATTATTTGGAGGAACAAGCCAAGCTTGGGCCTTCATTGGGGCAAGAAGCCCATAGGTTGGATGACTTGACCCACACCCTGGGACCAACTAGATGATGGGAGTTGCCTTTGGAGGCAAGAGAGAACACCTTGGATAGTGACACCTAGCCCTATCCATCCCAACGACTCTCCTTCGGAGGCCTTACGCCACACTTCTAAGGTTTTCCCTCAATATTTGGAGCTATGGCTTGTGGTGGTGATTATGATTTGATGGACACTTGGCACCTTGTAATGAGAAGGATCCCTTGCACTATCGATAAGACCCTAGTGCATGAAGGGAAGGCCTTTGGAAGCCCAATGACTTCCTCCTTATGCTCAACGACTTTCCAATTATGCCAAGATGTCAGAAGAGCTTGATGTCACCTTTGGTGTTTCTTTTTGTGCAAAATTTAAGTTAAAATTATAAAGGGGAAAAATTAAGGGGGATGTCCCCCTTGTTTTGTGGTTTACCCTAACTTAATGTGGACAAACTAATTTTAGAAGCCTTGTATAAATAAAGGCTTAAATTATTTCATTTTAATATAGCTCTCTCATTAGAGAAGACATACTTGGCTGAAATTTTCACCCTCTTTGGGAATTTTGGACTATCTCTCTCTTGCAAAACATTTTGGATGCTTGTTTTGGTATATTTTGGATCTAAGGTGGCACGTAGCTCTTCGAGGCTTATTCTCTTGCATGTTTATGGAAATTGTTTGGTAGAATAGGGTTTTGTTATTGTTATCTTGTGGAATTGGTAAGAGTATTTCTACACTCGTTGGTATTTTCTTCTTGTTTCATTGGTATTCTTGTCTATAACTCTTGGAGGAGTATAAGGGCATACACCCTCCACCAAGATACATCTTATTTTCTAGTTGATAAGTCAATTTTTGCAAGGTTGTTAGGAGGAGTAAAAGGGTTTACACCTTCCTAGATTTACCTTTGTTGGTTTTGCATGATTTAGGGAGTAAAAGGGCTTACACCCCTAGAGATATTGTGGATCCAACTTGTATAACCAAAACTCCACTTACCCAATATATTTAAAGCACTAATATGAAAATTGCATTGAAGAAATAAAATACTTGCATTGGAAAGCGTGATTTTTCGAGATATTTCAATTGTTTAAAGTGGAATAAATTTTGCATGCTTTAGGCTTTCTTAAGCCACTAGAGCGTTTAGCTCACCCAAGTATATCTTGTTGTTTTTATAAATTTATGCTACAGCCATTAGGGTTGTAGAAAAATAGACTCGAACTTTTACTTAACTTACTTTTTCAACCGTGGAAATTTGCTTGGAAGCCACTGTTATTATTCTACTGCTTATTGGATAACTTTTTGACGGTTTAGTTGCTGAATTTTATGGTTGAAATTTATTGTTGTACAAAATATTTGCTACATCCACTTGGTTGTCACTAGAATTCTCTAAAAACACTATCTAGCAGCCCTCTTTTACCATCAAAGTTTATGCTTAAATCTTGGAACATTATCTGCTCGTTAAGTGTTTCATTGTCCAATAATTCTTTCGTACTTTGGATGGTTATATCTGTAGTTAAAAACATTTTTCCTTGTTGATATATATTCTCATTTACTTATGAAATATAGGACAACAATCTTCACTCACTTGTCCACTTGATTATTAGGCTTGTATCTCGATTATTCGTCTTGTCTCGGGCAGGTTTAACACTTTGGTGCAGGTACTCAAGGCTTTGGCAAACATCCTCCTTCTACAAGGATCATTTCCAAGATCTCATTATTCTCCATCATTGACCTAAGGGGTTCCTCTCATCATCTCTCCATCCTCCATCTCAATCCCCCTAGGGTCACATGGATTCCCCCCTTGAGGTGATCACATCATCTCTAAAGTGAGGGGAGTACCTATCTGAGGTGACAGTGGGTAGGTATTCCCATAGTTGTCTCACCTTTGTAGATTGGGTTTGGATTTCCCCAACCTACAATCCGTGCGATAACATTTTGGCATCGTTGTCGGGGAGGATTTTGAATCCTCTTTCATGCCGTAACAACATTTTGGCAAGCTTTGATCCCAAATCCTTTTTCCATAGCTTTCCTGGTGACTCCATTTGAGGGAAGTTCCCTTTTTAGTTTTGATGAGCTTTCCATAAATTTCATATGGCGACTCCACTAATGAATAATGGAGGTATATGGTGAATACATGCTAAAAGCATGGGATGATATCCCAAAATTTGATGGTAATCCATGTTCAGTCTTCACACATGTTGTTGAGTTTGTCGAATTCATTCATTCGTATCCAATAACCCAAGAAGATGTTTTGACACAATCATTCTTGCTATCCATGAATGAGAAACAAAGAGATTTGATCAAGCATGCTTGCATCCCAAAGGACTCAACCATCTTCATCCGAGAATTTCTTAAGTGTTATGGACCAAAATATCAACAATTTGAAGATATTATTCAGGACCTTAGGATCAGTTTCGGGAAATAATGTTTTCATTAGAGTCAATTTATGAGTTGAGGGTGGTTTCTTTTCAAGAAGATGTCCATAAAGAGGAGGTAAACTTCAAGGAAGTGTGGGATCTTGACAAAGCATTACCCGCCAAAGAGGAAGCCTGCGATGATGACACGAACAAGAGTTCCATTTTTTATCCTTTCAGGAATTGTGTGGTGAAGCACTCCGCATTGAGAATTAAGCCCCTTGTGACGAAGAAGCACTAGAGTGACATGTCCATGAAGAAAGATGTCATGAAGAAAAAGAATAATTTAGATGGAGTGAAACATGTTGAGAATCCAGATGAGACATCGATGCCAATTTTCCTGCCTAACAAAGATGAAGTTGTTCAACCTTGTTGTCCTCCTACACATAAAGATGAAGTAATTAGTCTGATTAATACAAATGATTTTGCATAAGACCTCTCTGACATGGTTGATCATCACATAGATTATTTCATACAGGTTGGAAGATGTACATGGGATGTGGATTGCTTTATTTTTTATAGAGATCCCATTTACGATAATAAGGGTAGTTCTCAAGAAAAGGGGGTTGAGGTCTCATTTTCAAAGGACTAGTATTCATGCATATGTGATTTGGATGCTTGTCAACCTGGTGTTATAATCAAAGATTTATTCCACCCACTTGAGGATGACTTGTCACAATGTACTCATGATGACTTTCATTCATCCCGTCAAAGTTTCGATTCATATCCTTTTGGGGATTCAGATTTTTTTTTATGAATATTTCCAACCACCTTCATGCTCAGATATTGATGGATACCAGGTCATGGCCAGCTCAAGGCAATCAGAGACTCACACTACAAAACATAAGTATCTTCATCTTGGGACTTCTCACGGGGATTTGCAGATGAAGAGGCAATGATTTTCTCTCTCTAGACATGAGTATATTCCATACTTCTTATCTTCCTCTTTGGGAAACCATGCAGTTTTATTTCGATCTCTCATTTCCTCTCAGTCTTCAGGAAGAAGTGGCCATGTTAATAAGGAAGAAGATGAGCCATCATCTATACATGGCAACACTCTTCAACAATGGGAGGACCAGGCTTGTGGCCATTCTTTCCAACAAGATTTCCTCCCTCCCACCCAAATCCATGAGTTTAGTTTCATGATTGATTATATGTTTATTCATGCTCATGATTATTATGTGCTTGACTTATCTTTGTTGTATTACATAATTAAGCACAGAGGAAGGTACCTCAATGAAATGATCAACTGCTTGCACTGGTTGTACAATTTCACATGACGTCTACAGGACTTGACCATCATAGGCATCGAGCCCCAGGTAAGTAGGTGTTGAGATCATTTCTTGTTTCCAGTTTTTCCTCGCCCATTCTATCTTCCCAACTTATTTTTTCCATTTATTTTCCCTCTTCTATACCTCCCCTTGTTTCCCTCTTTATTTTATCCTTTCTTCTCCCCCTTTTAGTTACCGTACTTAGTCATATTTCAGTAATCGGCGGGTTGGTGGACCTTCATCTCCATCCACTTACCCAAGTCATAAGTCCGTTGTTACACTGCACTTAGCCATTTTTTCAACTTCGCGGGTTCACGGGTTCAAGCCCTCGTCCTCCAAGTTTTGTGATCTCCACTTTGCACCCCAAGTTCTGTGATCTACGTTTTGACCATCATATTTGTCGCGGGTATCAAGTCCCTAAGTATTTTATTCCTTCTGCATGCAAGTCCGACCGACCGCCTTTCTACACTTAATGTATTTTTGATCATCCATAACCGCAGGTTGGCGGGTTCCCGGGTTGGCGGGTTCATTAAAAGCTCCATATTCAAACTCGCTCTCGTTCATCCCCTATATTCTCTTGCTTTTCCCAATATGCATTAAGTGTTGTTTAATGCTAACAATTGTTGTGCATGCTCTAAAAAGATCATCATTAATGGAGAAAGGCTCAAGGAATTACTCATTAAATTGCATTAAATCTCCATTTTCCAAGGTATTAAATTATCATCATCTCTCCGAAAAGATTTATTTGAGGTTATTATCCAGTTGAAGAAATACTCTTGTCAACCTATGGAAGCATCATCTAAACAACCGTTTTGTGGTGATACTTTAAATATCTTTAGTCATGAAGACCAAAACTTCTAGTGGTTAAGAGCATATTCATATTATTCCTCTCCTCCTACACAGAAAGATGTAGTTTGGGCATTTGGAATCGCTTGCGTTGGGTGTGTTCCTGAGGTTTTTGACTGTAAATAACTTATTGCATGGTGTGTGGACAAGTACGTGCCAAGCCAGAGAATTATATAACTCCAAGATCATTCTCTGATTTCCCTTTCACCACAAGATTTTCGCAAGATGTTGAAGCTCCCAGATCCGATGCTTACTTTCAAAGGAGAACACTGCAGAGTTTTTTTGAAAAAACATAACAATGGGCTTGACCTCCTGCCTGAATATTTGGAGAATCCTGCATCTATCCCAGAAGACATAACCATAATTCAGGTTGAGTCTTTTAAATGTTGAATTTTCAATATGAGAAGATATTGTATGTGAATGAATATCTTATTACAATAATGAGTGTTCTATATATAAAGAACATATGATGACCATCCATGAAGAGATGCTTCCCTTGGGTAATAAATATATTTATACTTTATATTATATTATACATATAATATAAATATACTTTATATTTATACTTTATACTTTATTATATATATTTATACTTTATATTATATATATATTATTACATTAATAATATTATAATTAATAATATTGCTTAGTAATTAATAATCATATTATTAATTATCAATCTAATAGAATGTCTTTCCGGTGCTGCCCAAAAATCAACACTCCCTCTTAGTGAGGGAGACATTCTACATTATTCTAAGATTACCTCTGAATATTACCTTTGAAGATTACTTGTGGGTATCTCTCAAATAGATTCAACATGTCACCATGACATCCATTACCTCACAATGCATATGTACATCATCATGTGTACCCTTGTGACTTCACAATCCAAGGCATGTGGGTAGTTCTCAAATAAATTCAACATGTCCCCAGGACATCCACTACCCTGCAATGCATATGTACCTCATCATGTACACCCTTGTGACTTCACAACATGCATCCAGGGCCAGTGGGTAGCTCTCCAATAGCTACAACATGTCATCATGAGACTATCAAGTTTTCCATAGAAAACTTGGATATCTATGCATGGCATCTAGTACCCTGTGATAACATATGTACCTCGTCTCTTAAACATGCATCTAGGGCTGGTGGTTAGCTCTCCAATGGAAACAACATGTCATCATGACATCCACTACCATGCGATAACATTTGAAGCCATCACTCCCTCTTAACTAGGAAGGTATTATTTCCAAACACAAACTCCAAGTCTGATACCACATCCATTGACTGTTGAACATGTGAATCTATGCATCCTTGGATATCCATAGTGCAACATGAATTCACCCCATGCAACCAAGGTCTGTGGGTAGCTCTCAATAGGTACAACATGTCCCCGGGACATCTACTCCCTGTGATGCATTAGTACATGATCATGTGCACCCTTGGTCTCAGTGCCAACCCTTTTTCATGTTGGATGAGATCCACATGTCTCAGTGCCAACCCTTTTTCATGATGGATGAGATCCACCTGTCTCAGTGCCAACCTTTTTTCATGTTGGATGAGAACACTCAGTGCCAACCCTTTTTCATGCTGGAAGAGTTCCACCTGTCTCAGTGCCAACCCTTTTTCATGCTGGATGAGAACACATAGTGCCAACCCTTTTTCATGCTATATGAGTTCCACCTGTCTCAGTGCCGACCCTTTTTCATGTTGGATGAGAACACTCAGTGCCCACCCTTTTTCATGTTGGATGAGTTCCACCTGTCTCAGTGCCAACCCTTTTTCATGCTGGATGAGAACATTCAGTGCCAACCCTTTTTCGTGATGGATGAGTTCCACATGTCTCAGTGCCAACCCTTTTTCATGCTAGATGAGTTTCAAATGTCTTAGTGCCAACCCTTTTTCATGTTAGATGAGAACACTCCCTCTAAAGAGGGACCGTGCCAAGCTTTTCCTTGAAGTACTCAACTTTATCCTCGACAACGGCTTGGTAAACAACTCTTCAACTTGATCCTCTGTAGTCACAAAACTGGAGCCTCACTGATCCCTTCTGCACTATATCCTTGATATAGTAATATATGATCTTGATATGCTTCGATCTGTCATAGACCATGGGGTTCTCTGATGACTTCATGCAACTCTGGTTGTCACACCAAATGCAGGTCACCTCCATTCTGAGACCAAATAACCCAAACAAAAGTTCTCGAAGCCACACTACCACTGCACATGCTACCAAATACTTAGCTTCAGTCGTACTAAGTGTCACACATGACTACTTCCTGCATCTGGAAGAACCTCTTACTCCTTTCTCTAGTACCCAACTCCCTATGGAACTAATCGTCCAACTCCCTCTCGAGCATTGAATATCAATTGAATCTTCAACCTGTTGACTTCAACACTTTTCCTCCATAACAAGTCTTGTCATCCTCTTCTTGTAGGTATTACCTACAAGTCAAATTCAGTACAATAGTTTGCAATTTTTGAAGCCACACTGCTTCACGACTTGCTACAAATGTTGCCACATACTCAACTTCAACCATACTAAGCGCCACACATGACTGCTTCTTGCATCCAACAGAGCCTTCTGCTCCTTACTGTAGTACCTAGATCCCTCTGGAACTGACTATTTGGCTCCCTCTCGAGCACTCAATATCAACTGGATATTCAACCTGCTAACTTCATCACTTGTCCTCCAGAACAAGTCTCGTCATCCTCTTCTTGTAGGCATTACCTGCAAATCAAAATTTAGTCAAATAGTCAGCAATTTTCGAAGCCACACTGCTTCGTGACTTGCTGCAGATGTTGCCACATACTCTCCATCATCTGTACTGAGTGATACAAACAATTGCTTCTTGCTACTCGATGAAACCATACCGGAGGCTAGACTGAAGAAATATGCCGAAGTAATCTTTCGATCAGGAATATTGTCGGCCCAATATGAATCTGAATATCCATATAACCCAAACTCATGGTCTGTCACATACCCGAGACCATGATCCAATGTACCCTTAAGGTACCTAATCCCATGTTTTGCTGCGACCAAATGAAACTACTTGGGTTGCTCCATATATTGACTCGGGGTGTTCATAATAAAACATATATCTAGTCTTGTGTTCGTCAAGTTCATCAACGAACCCACCATCTTCTTGTATAAAGTAAAATCCACAGTATCTAAAGTCGTATCCTGCAACAACTTTAGATTTTATAACATAGGTGTAGCCATTGCCTTGCAATCCAACATCCTGAACCTCTTTAAAATTTCTACTGTATGCTTCTCTTGATTAAAAAATATCTCATCCTATCTCTACCATGCCTCGGGACCCAAAAAGCAATGCATCATCCCAAAATCTTTCATCTCAAACTCAACAGCCAATTTTTTTTTTTCTCTTACACTCTCAAATGAGATTTTCCACACCATGCTATGGGTGCCTACTTTAATCCATATAAAGCCTTCTTCAATGTGCACACTGAGTGTCCCACACTTGTCACGTACTCAATGGAGTGTTATGTGATTACAAGGACCATTCTTCCTGATCAGATTGCCATCTATGCCACATGAAGAATTTTAGTCCTTTTGGATGTTGAAAGCCACACACTTTGAGTCTTATGTCCTTAGAAGACTATGCCATGGCCATTCTCCATTGGTCAAATTACCATGACCAATCCCAGGAGAATGTCATCCCGATGCTGAAACATTAAAAATTAAGAATAAATTATGAAATTACATAAAATATCAACACTCCCTCTGCATGTCCTGACCTCCTCTTCTTCTTTATTGCATGGATGTGCACAACTCTATGTATGGATAGTCTTGCTTCATGTTGCTTCCTGCAACTATCATTATGGCTCCTTCTCAAAGCTATTACCTGTGACGTTCTTGGAACAAGAAACAAGATCAACAAAAAAGCATCTCCTAAAGGAGATCAATTTATCTTGTGCACAACTATATACAATGACCCTTGAAATGATACGTCTTCTACTAACACACATCCATCATATACTCGATGTCATACAACTAACCATGTTGATTTTCTAGTGTTAAATTAGACAAGCACACTTTTCTACAAGTGGTAATTACTTCCAACGATATTACTTTAGTAAACTATAGAACATCACTAAGTAATTACACTCAGAAAATTTCAACTACTTAGTGTTGAGTGCTCAACACACCCTAAAAGCCTTATGAAATTTTATCACTTTTAGGTACCATTTTTTTTTTCTTTTATTGTCTAATTTGGGTTCACTTTGGGGGATGGTTTATTTTGTTTTTTGTTTTCGTGACTCTTATCAATCAAGTCAGGTTTGTTTGAATTTATTAAATGAAACCTCGTGTCTAAAAGAACTCGACATTCAAACTATGAATCTGCAGTTAACATTGCGACTAATGCGCTGGTGTTCGACATCGGCAAAATGCAAGAAGATAAAGTGGCGACGCAGTTACACTAATCGTCGATCATTGATGCCCCATCTTCATCGACATAAGGCGGAGTTGGCTTGCATGATTTATTCACCACAAAGTTTCGAGAGATAGTCGATCCCCATCGGCGTCAGCAAAGTACGGGAGGGATAGACATTGAAAAAAATCAATAAAGAAACCACTGATAACTGATCACTGATGCGCTTGATCGGGGTTGGGGAAAATATAAAAAGATTAAAATAATCAATTTCTTATGCGTTAAACATATTGTTGATTGCCGACTCTCGATACACTTCCGACATCGGAGAATTTTCGAGAGGGCCAATCTGGGAGCACTTAGGTAGGCTTATTGTCGATCGTCGATCCTTGATACTTTTTAGCGTCGAAAGGATGGGATTGGGTTTTAGAACGTGTAGCTTGAGGAAAGTTCTGATCTCGATTAACACGAGTAAATGAAGATGTCGGTCTCGAGTGCCACATGTCTTTGTTGCGTAGGGGTGTCACACGGCCTAATTTCGTCCCGAGTCATATTAAGGTTCCATGTGTCCTAGTCACACCTCCTAGTTAGATTTTCCACGTCAGCTCTATATGGCAAGATCTATCGGCTTCATAGCTTTGCAAGAAGATATCAATGAAAATTGTTCAAAGCAGAACCCCGACCCCCGACTCACCAGCTGGACTAGCAAAACAATGGGATGTTTTTGACACAAGATACGATCAGATTCTGACATTTAATATACTAGTTAATGCTTCATCCCGCATTTGTTTCTACCTCATGCGTTGATTGAACAACAACAATTTGAAATCGCCAATAGGCCATGTTACAACCCGTGCCCGCGTCATCAACCCACGATCGAATTTAATTTTAAACGTCTTTGAAGATTTGGCGGCAGGTTTAATAGAACTACACTCATAACCCAAATTGAATGGTTGATGTGACAAGTTAAGTTCATCCTACTTAAATCTCTAGAACAACTTTGAACAATTTCATTCTGCGCACAAGTTTGAATTCCAGAGCATCCGAAGAAGCAAAGCAAGCGTCTTGAGACTGTGTTGATTCTCAGATTATCAAGACCAAGTTAAATAAGCAGCATAGATATGTTCAAATTTGTCAGTTCAACAGTCATGATTTGCTATATATATATCTCATTTCTTGCACAATCTCTAACTATTTTCCAAGCTACAGGGAAAATGCCTCCGAGAAAGCCAACCACCAAATGCTCGCCGAGAGCACCCAAGCTAAAGGAAGCATAAACATGTGAAGGTTCTTCTCATGGTACTGTAAGGAAATTGGAGTACATTCTCAGGGTAGAGCCAGTCATAAAAACCTCAACAAAGAAAGCATTTGTCCAACCTCCGGTCTTCGGTGATATAGAAGCAAGCACCAGATCCAAAGTAATGCTCCTACAGTGTGGGGAACTTTTCAACAGAATCAGTCAGGAGGAGTACCTGGAGTGTATCCCACACAACGACCCGGATGTAAGGGCGCTTGATGACCAGGTGTTCCCAAATATACGACGGTCATATTTGCACATGGTAGCCAACAAAACCTTGGTTTTCCCTTGCATAGAGGTTTTGAAATGGCTAATCGACCATACAGACGCGCATAAATGCTTAACCACCGATGAGAATGATGGGTGTGTCAGAGTTTTCCTCCTGACAAAAGTCCAAAAGTACTACAAACTTAGATACCCAGAGGAGCGGCTAAACACAGACTTCGTGGCGAAGTTCTACAAATTCCACGACATCAACCGGTTAATGGCCTCATGGTGGAAGGAGGACAAAAAGTTTACAAACCGGAACAATGGCTGGAATGGAGCAGTCAACCTGAGGGAGCCATACATTTACTTAATGGCTCTCATATGTCGATTGTATAAAGAGAAGGATTGCTCCAAGTTTTCAGAAGCATGGATTCCCTTGGCATACACAGTGGCGATATCCGGAAACAGCTTTAACTGGGGAGCGATAATTTCCAAACAATTGATCATATGTGTACAACGGGCTCAGACGTTGAAAGAAGGGGAAGCACTCGCTTTCCACATGGCCTCGTACTTTCTCAATGTTAACTGTGTGAGAAATGTCTTCGTCGACATGAATTTAAGCTGGCATGTTGCAGAGCTCCCTGTCCACGTTTATTTCAACATACTATGGGATAACAGGTATATAAAATCCTACACACTCATTTGCAATGAATTCATCGTTCGTATTCATTTTATTGTGTTTAAAAAGGAATGCCTGAGACTATTCGCAACAACCAAGAAAATGGTAGTGAAGGTAGGCCAATGGTATTTGGATGAACGCTCAACCTATATCAGGGTGTTCGGGGCCACCGAAGCACCACATCTACTCCTCGCTCACGTCCCAGACCGGCTCATTGTGGGAGAAATCTGCTATCAGACCATCCTGCAAGGCTATAACACCACACTAGTCAAGGACAAAAATCAGGCTTTCATACCTTATAGTTTCCATGTGGGGTTTTATTTGGTAAATGACACTGCTCAAGCGAAACAGGAAGGGCTGAGCAAACTTGAATTCAGGTTCCCGACAGGTTGATTCTGCAAGCATGATCCTAAAGGCCCAGTGCTTCATCATGCTTCACGGGTATCATCCTATTGGCCATACGCGCATGATGAATTTGAGGATGAAATTTTCACAGAGTGTGCTCAAGACTAGGAGGAGGTAGTACAAAGGATGGCCAACCCGAACATGACTAGGTTCAAGGTTATGAGCATGGACAAACAAGTGGAGACAATAGAGCAGTCGACTCAAGAGTCCCTCAGAGTTCAAGAACAGATCAGAGCGACAAAGACTACAGAGGCACAAAGAAGAGGTTTACTCTTGCTAGAAGGGGCATAGAGAATCATTGATCAGTTGCAGAATGACCCTGATCTTGTAGAAATGTTGAGGATTCCTGTTGATGACCCAATCGAAAGCAGAGGAGAGCCAAGTGGCCTAGATCCAATACAACTTGAAGAAATCACCGGGCCATAAAATCTTGAAGTTCCACCTCCACAGATCAGATCACCAGGGGGGATTTCAACCCAACCTGAGATAGCAAGGACACCAAGTAGGGCAAGTGTACCAAGCCCCTTGTTCGACTTAATAACCATCTATGATGATGAGGAGAGTTCAGAGGTGTCCCTAGTGACTCTAGTGTAGATTACAGAGGAAAAAGAACCTGAGAGAGAATCTACCCCAGGTCCCAATGCTCCAATTCAAAGCCTTCCATAGAGCGACCATGAGGTTGAAAGTGCCTTAGAAACTGAGCTACTCGACTTGCTAGGAACCCCAATGGACAGCTCGAGGGATGAGCTGGGATTAGAAGGTCAAAAAGAGGAAGTTCCATAGTAAGAAATCGACACTTCGACATCCGATTACCAAGTAAGTACCAAACCTACACTTGGTGCTTCAGTTTTGGCCGATGCCTCACCAGCTGATGAGCAACAGATGGAGGTTGAGCCATCGGGACATATGGAAGAAGTTCAAGAACCCATCCTAGAACATGCACACACAGTCGGGAGCCTAGGAAATACTTTAACCTGGGAAGAACAACAAATCCCCGAACTTGTTGATGAGGTTGCCGATATACAAGCGATCTCCTATGACTATAAGAGAAAATCCATCATGAAGAGAACCACTAAGAAGAGGAGGCTTACGTTGGATGGTTCAATTCTCATCACCACCGAGGAGAAGTTGCTCAACACATAACACGCCAATACGTCTGAGCTTATCGACGTAGGGATGGCTATCACAGATGCCACATTGGATAAAGCAAGAAGGGATGAAAAAGAGTTGGTCGTTGCACTTAAGGAGTTGGAGCATCTGCTCCATTTGGAAAAATACTATTAGGACTCCACACAGGCCACAATGTTTTTGAGAAGTGAGTTTTAAGATGCCTATGCCAAATTCACGAATGAACGACACCTTTTCACTGTAGGTATAGTTTATTTCCAAAAAGATACCCTTATGGCACTAACGACCTACAAGGACGTGGAAAAGTGGTATGAGAAGGCTCACCAAGCAGTAGAAATAATTGATTACATTAGCACGGTTCAAAAGGGTCGAGACGCTGAAGAGCATGACATTCGAGTGTTGAGGGACAAAAACATAGATTGGATCAGGAAAGCGGTCGAATACTGGGTAAAAATGGCCCAGGAACCTCAGTGGGAGATCCAGGAGAAATGGGTCGATTGCGAAAAGAGTTGGGAAAAGATTAATCAGGAGATGAAAGACATTGGCCTCCCGGAATTCGACTCACTCGAGGACTTTGTCAACCTGCATGACATAGTCAAACAACATGCAGAACAAGACTTAACATGGACAACAAATATAGCAAAGGTGGCGAGCATGGCACCAGGTGATCAAGTACAACAGTTCATGGAGCGTCCAATTAAGGCTCGAGCAATGTTGCAATGGTTAAGTGTTAAAATGGTAAAGTACAGAGCACGAGAAGTAGAAGTGAAAGAAATCCTTTCAACCCCGATGGACCAACATAGGTTCCTGTATGCCAACACATGCGAGGAACTCTTCGTCAAATGGTTAGAGTATGAGAAGAGTCATCCACTTCAGTAAAACTATTTGATGATTCTTAGTATACAGAGAGATGAAAGCGCCAGGTGGCGATATTTTGTTTTACTTAGCTTGCACTCGTGATAACTATTTTTAGTTAATGATTCGTTACAAATAAGAGGATTGACCTTTTAGCAAAGGTCGATGGTTTTTGCAAAGACCCTCATCTTTGGAATTGTAAAGAACTATTTTCGAACTACTTTAATTGAGAAGTCATGTTTAGGACCGGAGACAAACTTCTGTTTTTAATCAAAGGCATGGTGTGATTGGATTTGAGGAGGAATTACTTCCAACTTTATTTCATGAATGGATGTTGTAATGAGTAAGAGTTTCTGAATCTATTGATAAGTTAGTTGTTTCAATATTTTTGTAGTTCTTGTCTCTAATGATGAAAGAAAATCGTTGTGTTAATGTGTGATTAATGCCAGAGCTAAGGAAACTATTTTTTCTTGCCATCATTTTATTGCATGTATGTTTTCTTTCGATAATTGTATCTCAGTAAATAATTGAAATATCAACAAGTTAATGTATTAGTACTAGACTTGCCACATGTGTGAATATCTTTGTCTACATGCTTGACCACAAGGGTTATCCCAAGCTCAACCTTCTTCAGTTGNATTGATTAAAAAAGACACGACAATAGACACACACATATTTTTCTTTCTAACACGTGGGATACCAGCACACATCTTTTAATCAGACCTATGTAATAAAAAAAAAGACAAAAAAAGAACGTTTAAATTGAAAGAGGAACTTTCATAAGAAGATATCATGTCAATCACTACGTAAAACCCATCGATAAATTGGCCAGATTGAAATATCTGGAGAACCATTCCACCATCAAACGCTACAGAGTCTAATTGGGCCTCTGTGACGGGTTTGGTTCCCACTGTTGATTCAAAGGGATTTAGGACCCCTCAACACTTAGAAACTTCGACCTCTTCCTTAGATCACTTCCCACGTGTTAGAAAGAAAAATATGTGTGTGTCTATTGTTGTGTCTTTTTATAGTAATATTAAATTGATTAAAAAAGACACGTCTCTTTCAAAATTAAATTAAATTTTCTTTCTTATAAATAGTTGGAGAATACCTCCCGTAACTACCCAAAGATTAATTTGGTTATAATCCATCCACATAGTTTTTGACTTTGTTAAATTGTTTCTCCATAATTCATGCGATTCTTTGCATAAATATAGGTAGAAGTAAATATGCGGTACATTCCTCATATTTAGGTAATTAGACATTCTTACTAGAAATTACTGCCCACCATAATTTATGGAATTCTTTTTATAATTTAGGTAGGAGCTACTCTCATTTTCCTGGCCCTCCTCTGAGGGAGTCAAGCCCAATCGCGCTCTGATACCATGTTGAATTTTCGATATGAGAAGATATTGTATGTGAATGAATATCTTATTACAATGATGAGTGTTCTATATAAAGAACACATGGTGACCATCCATGAAGTGATGAGTCCCTTGGGTAATAAATATATTTATACTTTATATTATATATATATTATTACATTAATAACATTATAATAAATGATATTGCTTAATAATTAATAATCATATTATTAATTATCAATCTAGTAGAATGTCTTTCTGATGTTGCACAAACATCAACATTAAAAACCCTTATCGAGAAATTGCGTGGTTGTTTACCAGGTTGACAGGTCAGGGGTGGTTGGTTCTCGTAGGTTTTTTATGACCTTCATCCCTAAAAAAGCCCTTGCTTTCTAAGTATTTTCTCCTTTCCATGCATTTGAGGTGAAAATATCAAAATTTCCCTTATCATATTGCATGAAGAAGAGTTGGAGTCTTGAAGCAGTCTTAAGTTGCTCGGGGAAAGAGGAATTTGGATGATGGTTACAGAAGGTGCTGGAATAAAATCATGTATAACTTTGTGTAATGTTGTTTTCCATTAATTTAATAGGAAGATATGTCTTATTTCCCTCCCCCAAATTCAATGTTTGTTTGTAGTAATTGATCTCTTTTTGGATTTGGTTGTGGAACTATCTCTCCTAGTTAGATAGTTATAATTATTTATTTCATCCTTGTTTTGTTTTTATCTATTTGGTTTGAAGAAGGTTTCTTGTCTTCTTGTGTGCAGGTCTAAAGCTTGGATTGGATTGAAGGCAAGTGGAACAGGATCAATACGAGAAGTCTCGTCTCCAAACAACCGTCGGGACCAAGTAGGTCCTCCTTGTAACTTAAAGGTAGTTACAACAAGTAGTTGTAGGCTAATATTAGAGATTGGAGTGCATTGTTCTTTGAATGCGATTTGTTATAGTCCACCCTAGCTATAAGATAAATTCATCTACAACATCGAGGATGGTGAGATCCAAGCTAGATTCTTTTTCCTAGTCACAAATAGCTAGGATGTGCTCGACCACTTTAATCTACAAGTGATTCTTGACTTTCTCATCTTCACAATGTTTAGCCTCACATTACACACTCCAAGCCTTGATGTTATCAATGGTGGTAGATAAAGTAGTGTTCATGGTTTCAAGCTCAATCAAGCATACCTTCACACAAACATGCACCTCACTCACAACACCAATATTGCAAGGCAACTAACACAATGTTTTGTTGTAATCTAGATGGAGTTTTAGTGCAAAGTAACACTCAAACACACTCCAATGGATTTGACCCTATTGAGAAAGAAACTCAAAGAAAAATCCATAGAGAGATTGAGTGAAAATGCTAATCAATAATCCCATACATATAAACTATAGAGAATTGAATGTTCATATCAACCAAGGGGTTCTCCTCTAGAACCAAATGTGGGGAAAAAACCTCATCCCTTGACATCCATAAAGATCGTACTACATTTGAATGCATGTGAGTACATGCTCTTAAGGCTTAGGGAAGTTTGATGTGAAGCCATAAAACATGCAAAACACCTTTTGTCTTAAACAAAGTTTTGGGGGTAGCACGTGCCTTATGCTCCCTCTTGACCTTGAAACCATGAAGATTTTCATGGTATGGGGGTGAACTCGTTGCTCTCTTGGTCCACTTTTTTAACTCAAAGTCAATGTTTGGGCTTAAGAGCTCCATTGTTTTCCACTCCATTGACGATAACGTTCACGAGCCTTTTGTTTTAGAAGTACACTACATCAAAGACTTTTAAAAGAATATTCACCCTATGAAATATGTTTGCTAACCGAGAGGCGAATGGAGCTCATGTAAATCTAAGAGACTAAGCAATTATTGTTAGTCCCTATTAAGACTAACTTCACCTCAAATTTTTAATTGGAGGAGATATAACCTTGGAAGCACTACTAAGGCCTCTGTCTCATTGTTGGTGGAATGCCCAAGATACCAAAGGACCTGACCTTCCATAATACTTTGGGGTCAAGAATGCCCCCACACTCCCCCCAACATAAAATGCTTCCTTTAATTATTAATAAAATTAAAAGATGTATATAATAGAAATTTAATACCACATAATAACACTAAATCATTAAAGTATCTTTAATGTGTAGTGTCCTAAAACTTAAACATGAAATTGCCTTTACTAAAAAAACCAAAATTGTGACCAGGGCTTGTAATCTATTCAATTATAGAGCTTGCACAAAGTAGGTTTGGCTGATTAACACATGTAAGGACATTCACAATGCATAAAGAATCATGTTTGTATTGAATGAAGGATCATGACCAAGGGTGGCCTCCAATTATCATGCACAAAGTCTATGCTACAATGTGTTCCCACTCATCATTCCTTCAAGTAGGCTCAACGTAATTATGGCTGAAGCTACTTAAGGTACTTGTCATCTTTGGGTGGTAAGGAGGGCTAATTATGGTGCCTCACAACACATTCTCTTCTTTGGCACGCTATGCACCCTACAAGGTGTTGTGGCCTACTTCAAAGGAGTTGAGAAAGACTAAATAAGGATTGAGCTAGAGGCTCCTTGCTCATGGCACAAAGAATAAATAAGGATTGAGCTAGAGGCTCCTTGCTCATGGCACATGGAACACTCTCTCAAAACTTGAATAGTTGGTACAAGTGCACCATCTTGATTTTGTTCTTGTTAATCTAAACAATGATTTACAAATGAATATTTACATTGAATGGAATAAGTTTCATATTAGGTAATTTTTTTTTATTACACATTGTTCAATTTCTAAGACAATATCTTCAACAATTTTTGTGACCGTTGGGGTGATAATGTCTCGTGACTTGTGTGTTCATGGTGTCTTTAAAAATAGCTTGCTTGTCTTGTGTGTGTTTACAATGCCTTTGGACTTACCCTACAACCATTGAGTCACTTTTAAAATTGACTTTTATGGTGGAGTTGGTTATAGCCCTACACTACATTTTGAAGTTGTCTAATTGTGTAGCAAACAATTCCCTTTCTCAAACAACCCACTCAACCATTGATAACAACTCAACACTACAATTTCAACAATTTAACCTTGAAATTTGAAAATTCCTATCAAATTTACAAGCAAGCAATTAAAAAAAAAAAATGCTCTTTACTAAATAATAAGACAATTTTTTTAAAATAAACAAAATTTTAGTAAAACAACTTTTTTAAATAAACAAAATTTAAATATGATTGAAAAATAAATCCATTCATATTATCAAAAATTCAATTAAAATTAAAAATAATAACAAATAAAACCCCTTAATTTCTATATTACTACTGAAATCCATTCATTAAAATAATTGCTAGTTGCTTTAAAAAATAAATAAAGAGTTACACAATTAATATTATATATATACATGGCCACATTGTAACATAACGTTCATTTTAACCGCATTGCAACGTTCTAGTATTTTTAAGCATGCTTCACTAAACGAAAACTTGCTAGAAGATTAAACGGCTCCACGATTAGCATTATCCGTACATTGCTACACGCCTTCATTTCTGAAGGATTCCTGATTTTTTCACATACGTAACACAGCGCGAGGCAATAGACATCGAAACAAGCAATTAACAGGTGAGGAGGAGAGTTTTCCCACCAGCCAGCCATCCATCCATCCCACTGCTGTAATAATCGAGTCCCTGCTCCGCTGCCACCAGTAATGAGCTCTTCTCCTCTTCTTTTCTCGTCCGACGACGACGACGAAAAAATTCATGGGAAACCCAGTTTGAGTCCGCCCACCAAATCCTCTTCTTCATCTTCCGACTCGGAACCCAAGACCCCAGGTCGCAGTTCAGGTATGAAGAAGAGCAGAGACAGTTCGAGAGCGGACACGAGAGTCAGGCCCAAGCAGAGCAGAGACCGGCCGGAGGCCAAGCTGCCGGTGAGTAAAAAGAAAAAGAGTTCAAGAAAAACGGGAGCCAGCGGGAGCGAATCGCAGATTGATATCGAAGAGCTGCTGGCCCAGACATATCCGAAAGAGCCCTCGGTTTTGGGGGATGCGACCCGAAGATGGAAGGGACCGGGGAAGCCAAGCGAGCCCGCCAAGGATTGGGCTAAGAAATGGTCGGCCGAGGTTGAAATGAATTTGGCCAATGCGCTCCTGGCGTCTAGTGCAGGAGGCCAAATCAATATGACCGCGTTCTACGAGCGAGCCAGGGAATTCTTTCCATCAGATTCCCGCTCCCAGCTTTATGAAAAGATGAGGCGCATGAGGTCCAGGTTTTGGACCATTGAGTCCCAACTAAGGGACGCAAAAGTGGCAGAGGACCTTTTTCCCTACAGGAGTAGGCACGAAGGGGACCTGTATAAAGTCTGGAAGTGCATCTGGGGTCACCATGAAAGAACTGAAGCTGCCCAAGACATGGAAATGGAACAGAACAGAGAACTGCGGAGCAGATCTCATGCTAAGCAGGTCGACAATGGAGATACTAACGACCATGAAAGCAGAATCGAAGCTGCCCAAAACAAAGAAATGGAACAAAACAGAGAAAGCTACGCTCATGCCATACACGCTCACAATGTGGAAGTTAACGAGGAACCACCTGAAGAAGAAGAAGAAGAACATAGGCAGGCAGAGGAAGAGGAGGAGTATGGACAAACCGCAGGAAAAGCTGCAACTAGGACTACATGGAACCATGATGGAGAGTTTAATCTCATACAGAAAGAGATCAAGGCTCTGGTTTGCGAGGTCCAGGCTAATGTACAGACCATGCTCAATGACACCCCAGCTAAGATGGAGGGTTTGGTTGACAACTTGCTTAAGCGTGCTTCTGCTGCTGCCCAAGTTCAGTCCCTCAGGAGTGAGATAGGAATTGGGACCTGCGTGTGCTCGAGCTTGTCCCGGAGAATGAAAGAGTTGCAGGGTGTGTGGTCTGTCAGGGAATTTTCTGGGTTGGATGAGGCTGGGGCCCGGCAATTGAAGCAGAAATGGCGCAAGCATCAGATGGAGGAGCTTAGAATATTCTCTGTACGCTTGGCGTTGCTAAAAGAGGAATGTAAGTTGTGCATAAAAGACCTGGAAATTACAAATAGCAATCATAAATCTTAAACACTAGATTCCTTGTCTTTCTGCAAAGCTTCCTGTAAAGTCCCTCATTTATATTTCTTCTGTTGGTGTATTAGCTTCTAATCTCTCCTAGAGATATGTACACAAACTCATGGTTAATGCTTTTTCTAAGCCATTCTATTGAACGTATTACAGAGATGGCTTAATTTTGTTTAACTCTGTGAACCCTGGGTGATATGCATATCATGTGTTTTATTAATGGATCTACTTTTCATATTTTAGGTTCCTTATTCACTAATAACATAGTCCATTTGGGCATATGTGATATTCCTTGAAAAATTTCATGGTTCATCTGCAATTTATTGGCTTAGTATTTTTCCAAATCTAATGGCACATGTAGGTTGAACCACATAAGGTCCTGAGGTCAACCCTGCACATAGCGAATGGTTGTCACCCTCTAGCCAGTATAAAATATTTCTTGCATCAGTAAATGGCAGAGCTAAAAACTTTGTGCACAGAAGTAGTCAGTGAGAAATGAATATATAGAGGGCAAATGCTAAGCACCCCTCGGCAGACTCATAAATGCCGCAGCAGAGTGCATAGAGGCTGTTGGATCTAGGGCTATTCCAGATCCAACAGCCTCTATGTACTCTGCAGTGGCATTTAATATTCTGCTGCCAGGTGCTTAGTGCTTGCCTATATAGAGGAGATTATTGCACCGACAGAAGCAAGATGCTTTACAGCTGGGGGTGGGGGAGATATCCATGTTCCAACAGAAGCAAGATGCTTTACAACTGGGTGGGGGAGGTGTCCATGTTCCCGTGTAATGCCAATAAAATAAAATGAAAACAAAACAGTTGACATGGCTTATTTGTTAACGTGACATGACTTTCAAAGCATGCTTGACAGGCTGTAACGGAGTATAAACCCAGAGGACTGGAGAACGCAAAAATAACAGCGTGGAGGTGGTGGTTAGCTAAGAGATCAGGTTATCTGAATTAATGCCTATTATTTGAAACCCCCATCCCCCATATAGCCCCCTTACAGTACAATATGGGCCAGGACTGAGAAACCCCAACATTACGGATATGTGGAACCCACCATTTTACTGACTGATATTAGGAACCCGTAAACCCTCTATAATTCAATTCGTCCCTTCCCTTCTTGACAATCAAGATGGGCCAGGAAATCTTGACTGGTATGTTAACTCCAAATCTATTAAGCTTCAAGAAAGCTTGATTGGTATATTAGCTCCAAATCTATTAAGCTTCAAGAGGCTTGCACCTTAGAGTTTTTTAATCCCTCCCAGTGCTTAATAGATCATGGATTAATTATAACCAGCAGAATTCTATCTTAAATCCAGATCTATCAAGTGCTCAGAGGGATCAAATCCCTTGAGGTGCAAACCTTTCCTCAAATTTTGCACTCTAAACAAGGTTTGCATCTCAAGGGATTTGATCCCTCTTGGCTTTTGATAGATCTAGAGTTAAGATGGATCTATGCTGGTTTGTGTTATTATAATGATCCTCCTTTTTTAGTTTTTATTATGATAGGCTATTTTTTAATCTTTCATTTTTACAGAGGTCACATTTTTTCACTTTAATTTACCAATGTTACAACCATGACACATGGCTGTAGAGGCACCTAATTACTCTCTATGCAATACCCCGGGCGTACCATATCAACTTCATTGACCACAAACAGCAAAGAGAAACAACAAAGAAAAGTACCTAAGAGATTACCCTGACTGGTGACACCTTTGACAATTATTATTATTACTTTGGTTTAGTTTTGTAAATTATTATATTGGGCCAAAGAGGAAATAAAGGAAACATCTTGTTGATAAAAGACATAAGTATCTTTCTCTATGAAAAATCATTAATGATAGATGAAACAAAGAACTCCATCGACCTTTAGCTTGGTATTGATGATTGTCCCAGTGCTGAGCCATCAATACCCATTAGCATGTTTATACTTCTTAAACCCTTTAGAGCAATTCCATCTCCAGTTTTTCCAGCAAGTAGTTGGAGTGGGCATGCCCAACTTAAGAAATATGTCATCAACGACCAATTCTTGAATCCGCTCAATGATAGGCTTGTCTATAGCAAATAATCGAAATTCTATTTTCAACAAAGCTCAAGACTTCCAATTATGTGTGCGGTCATTAAAGTGATCCACTGCCTTCACAATACATTACCTTTCATTGCCTTTACAATACTTGACCAAGAACAATGTTATCAAAACCAAATTGGTTCAAGCAAAACCGGTTGGTTTGAGATCGGTTTTAGAGCCGTATTAGTTCAAATCAGGGCATAAAACTGGAAATAGCCAGTTTCGTACATAGCCACATGGTCAGTGTGTGGGACCACTAAAACTCACAAATTAAAGTATAATAATAATAATAAAAAGAAAAACCCTAAAACCAAATTTAGACCCCTCCCATTGCTATTTAATGAGATCCCCACCCTCCATTTGTCTCACACCGCTCACTTGATCGATTTGGAGTATTTGGGATGAGTGTTAATCTTCATTCGACATCATTCTTTTTCCTAGTTTGGAGTGCTCCTTGGGTGATTTCTAGTGTTGAATCAGAGAGTTTCTTGGGCTAATTTGGAGAATTTCTTGGGTTATTGAAAGGTTGATTTGGAGAATTTCTTGGGCTGTTATAGAGCTGTCTTTTCTGGCTTTTTGGAGATGTTGTTCTATTGTTTTGGAGCTGCCAACCTGCTCTTCTTGTCTTTTGCTATTTTGGAGCTGCATGTGAAGGTATGTAAAAGATATATTTAACCCTAATTTCTTTACAATTGTCAATAACATTGCTGTTTTTTCCTAGAAATTAAGACATCCTAGGGTTTTATTTGCATATTTTTTTTGTTGGTAAAAAAATTGCCATGGCTTCTAAAGACAAGAGGGATCCCGATGTGGGACCATTGCCAATTGGTTGAGGGGAAAATGTTTTGCAACTATTGTAAGAAGGAAGTTGGTTGGAGGGGGGGTATCTATAGGTAAAAACAACACTTAGTGTTAGCGTCAGAAGTCACCCCTGGATTGCTTGCAGGAGCAGAGCCCAACGCCCATCAGTTTTTTATGTCACGGTTTATTTAATGGGGTGATCGGATGGGTGAAGACTCAAGATAATATAGCTTTAACTCGGGAAACTGGGCCTGGTATGTAGAAAGCAAGGGAGGTCTTGATCCAACTTCCGTCAGTAAGTTGATTAAAGGGTGGTAGATGGAAGACTTGTAAGAAGGGTGAGCAAGACTGCCTCGGGCAGCAGGCCTTCGGAAGCTTGAAGAAGAAAAACTCAGAAGCCAAGATCCTCTTGGTCCAGAGTTTCAAAGAGCTGAGGGGTGACCCGACTGAATCCTTCAATTTCAAGTCGTTTCAGCGCTGAGAACATCACTAGAACTGATTAGAAACAATGTAACTATTACAGTGATCCAACCTACATCATCCTATAATAGCCACAGCTCGACTGGATCCTCCAATTCCGAGTTGTTCTAACACAGTAAACAAAGAAGTGGAAGGGAAGCTGACATCCATAAAGTAAGAAATCTCAAATGCTTTTTACATTAACCAGAGCGACCAACCTTCATCAAAACCTTACAATCGGGAGCTTTGCTCAACCATTGATCATTTTACAAAATACCAAGATTGAGTCTATATACTCAGGAAAATTCACCTCACAGAGGCATGCCCAGTCATCCAAGGCTTGGTGTCCCTTCGGTCAAACTCGTACCGATATCTTTCTTTAAGTGCCGCCTTAACTACGCATGGCTCCTGTAAGGAGGGTAGCTGAGCCATTAAGTGCTCGGCTAGCGTGCGCAGATTTCTCTGTCGAGTTGAGGACTTCGGCATGGCTTCTTTGAGAAAATCGATGCACAGGACCTCTGCGAGCAGGCGGGTCGCCAGACCCTCCGTTCCCCTTACTTAATGAATGAAAGGAGGTTTCAACCACCCGCTCTTGCCTTCATTTACTTCAATGCTAGAAACAGTATTGGGATCAGGTCCGATGGCGCCTGGAGATCGCGATGATCCCCTCTGTAACTGAACTCGGTGCCTTTGGCCTTCTTTACGCAGCTCCTTCCTCTCCCCAAGTGACCATGGGGTGTGATCATGTGCTTATTTCCAATGCACTTTCGGCGTTCGTGGATGGGAAGGAGTTATTCCTGAAATTTGAAATGGCGATGGGCGAAACGCCGAGATGGCGCAATTTGTTGCCAGGTGTTCCCTTTAGATGGACGTCTGAAAATGCTTCGTGATGTCGCGGGCCCTAGCTTCGGCGCTGTCGGGGTTCGGGGTTTCGCGATGTTCGAAGACATAAAATCTTCACCATATGAACTCCCGAATGCCGAAACGCCGGCGCGGCTAGATATTGCGCCACGCGTCCTTAGGATGAATGGACGAGGGGGCATTCGATATTTGAAAGGGAGCCGCTCTCGTTTACAGGCTCGCTTGAAGTGACTTAGTGCTAGGACCACGTGTTCGGCTCCAAAGGCGCTTTTGGCATTTCGTCGATCGGCGATTTCAACTGCAACGAATGGGGGGCTCCTTGTTTCCCGAAACTCTGATACCCGATACGCCGACTGGACGCCACCTGTCCCAATTGGATCGGACGACCCAGGTTTGTTGTGGATTATTGGAGCTATCTCTTGCATTAACCCTGGGGCAATTTGACAGCCCCGAAATCCCGACGACCATTGATCAGTTTTATAGGTGGATATCAGCGGCTGTCAGCAAAACTTCGCCCATTCGCCCGAATTGTAATTGAAAAGAGGCTCCTTCGTGCTGCGCTTGGGCGCTTCCCGGGCAATCCTGCGGACCTGTGTACCTTTGTGCCCCGATACCAAAATTGTTGCTAACACTTAGCACATGCAAGAGGGAATGTAAAACCTTGCCTAAAAGTCTTTGATGAATTAAAAGCATAGATGCAAGGTCATCTTGATGCCTTCTAGGTAGAGAAAGCCAAGATGAAAAAGATTCAAAAAGAAATAGGGTAAAGTTTAGGTTCAAGACTTAATGATACTCAAAACCCTAGTTTTGAAAAATCCTTTGCTTGTCCTTTTGATGATCCCTATAGAGTCCCAAATGAAATTAACTCTCCTAGAGAAGAACTTGTTACTGACCCTGGTACATCCAATTTAGAGAGGCTATGTAGGCTTGATTCATTCTTTGTACCCCACACCACACCACCCCTAGTGCTAAACACACCATTGATGCTAAATGGAAGAAGAGGGAAAAGGAGGTTGCTTGGGAATGCATGGCTAGATGGTGGCATGATGCAAACATACCTTTCAATGTGACTATTTCCTTGTATTATCAACCTATGATAGATGTTAGGGGGCCACTATTACATGTAGGGATTCAAAGAATAGATGAGTACCTCGTGGAATTCAAAGACTTCATGGAGGAAAATAGGGTGCACAATCATGTCCGATGGATGGATTGATGGAAGATCTCACATCATTCTCAATTTCGTAATTGCTTGCCTACAAGGAACTTTGTTTCTTAAATTAGTGGATGCATTCGATTAGGTTAAGGAAGCACAATTATTATTTCCTCGTTTAGATGAAGTAATTGAGGAGGTGGGGGTGGAGAATGTTGTATAGGTCATCATGACAATGCCTCCAACTATGTTATAGTGGGAAGGATATTGGAGGACAAACACCTCACCATTTGGTGGACTCCATGTGTAGCCCATGGGTCTTGAAACTTACAAGTAAAAATATTGGGGGCAAAGAGCTCGTTCAGTCGGATATTACATGATTTGTAATGAACTTTCTTACATTTTAATCCTTACTTGACCAAAGAGCCAACTTGCGGAAGATGTTTTCTTGTGATGAGTAGAATGCATCTCAATGGAAAAAAACGTCGAAGGGAAAATCATCATTGACAATTTTTTTTAAAAAGCTTTTTGGAAAAATGCAAAAGAAATAGTACAATTCAGTGAACCTCTTGTGAAAGTGTTATGGATGGTGGATGGTGATAAACCCACCATGGGTTTTATTTATGGGGATATGGATTAGGCCAAAGAGGCAATAAAGGCAACATCTTGTTGATAAAAGAATAAAAGACACAAGTATCTTTCTCTATGGAAAATCATTAATGATAGATGAAACAAAGAACTCCATCGACCTTTACATGCAACTCGCTATTACTTGAACCCAAGGTAAGTGGTTTCAAAGTTTTTAAGTTGTATTATTCATTATGTTAGAATAATGTAGATGTGCTCATTTAACCATAGACAATGCTACACCATTGTCACCCAACCATAGGCACAAAGCCACCCCCGGGCACCTTAACCTTTGACAGAAAGAATGATTCCGGGAAGCTACACCAAAAACAACAGATGACCAAGAGAGCGCACCTTCTCCAAGGGTAGCGCACAAGAGAAAGTACTGGAAAGACTGAACAAGAGAAAACCGTACAACTACAGCTGTTGCTGCTCCCTCCAAACTTGCGCACTGTTTCTGGTTTCCTTAGTGAGAGTGAGTGAACAAATGCGCAAAGACGTCCTCTATTTATATTAATCTGTCCAGTGACTTTTCTGGTTGGGTCGATCTGACTTTCTGGTAATTATATTTTCTGTTTATATTTTTCCTGTGAGGCCGATTTGTCTTCCTGGAGGATAATACCTTAATATTATATATTCTGTTGAGCCGACATGTCTTCTAGGGTTTTCACACATCTCTTTAGGGTTTCTCTTGCTTCCAGAATATTCTATTCTAGTCAAAGGTTACATATGGAGGTTAATACCTCTCGCAGCTACCATAATATCAACACATTATTCTATGCATTGCAAAAGCTTAGCCAAAGTGTCAAACTCATTTGATGAAACTTCATTGTCTTTTGAAGGTACCATTATACAAAAGATTTTGAAGTAGATCTGGAAATTAAAGAATGATTGTACAAATGCATTGAGCACATGATTCCTGATCCAAAGATACAAGATGAGATACACATTAAGCTCTTGCATTTCAATGAGAGTATTGGTACCTTAAGCATGTTTATGGGTATTCGAAGCAGATCCATGGACCCACGATGGTAAGTAATTTCCAAGTTTTAAAGTTATATTATTCATTGCAAAAATTGAGCCAAAGTTTCAAACTCATTTGCTAAAGCTTCTTTGTCATCAACTCTCATTGCAGCCTATTGGTGGGGACAATTTGGTAGCCAATGCCTTGATTTGCAAAAAATTGCAATTCGGATCTTGAGCTAGACATGCATTGCTTCTAGGTGTGAATGCAATTAGAGTGTTTTTTAGCATATACACACCAAGAAGCGAAACTATTTGGAACAAAAATGGTTGAATGATATGGTCTATGTTTAGCACAACCTTTGATTGAGGTGCAACCAATTGTTGAACAAGACCCTAATTCAAGCACCATAGTCTTGGATGATATTGATCCCTTTTCAAAGTGGGTTGTGGAGACTCTGCCACTAGCATTTGACAATGAAGACCTATCTTCGATGGACTTGGACCCACTGCCTTAGGGAGAGGGTCTAAGCATTGTTGTTAGAATGGGACCGTCAGGCCCAAGGGAATCAAGTTAGAATTCCATTCTTGAGTCTAATCATATTGAGGATGTGGATTCAAAAGATTGTTGCATGCATTTAGATTATAGAGTCTAGAATCTAGACTATAGTTATTGATTATTACTATGCTTATTTTGGGACTCTATAGGCGATTTAGAGCCTTTTTGTTTATGTATTTTGGTTCAGATATGGATTGCACTTGATGCTATTTTGGTTATATGCCCTCTGCTATATACATGAGAAAATTTTGCATAATCATGTTTAATGGTTTGGAACCACACACACATATATCAAAATTTGAATATTTTATGTATTTTTTGGTCGACCATCTTTTTCTTGTTTTTTATTTATTTATTTCGATTTGATTCTCGTTTTTGGGGTCAACTAGTTTGGCCACTGGCCCAGTTTTGATAATATTGGCCGAGAAGCAAATTGTTTTTGCTAAAGATTTACCCTCATACTAGATTAGAGGAGACCACTAGATGCAATGATCATTGAAAGACAAGTCCGTGAGAAGCGAGTCGCCCTTCCAAGAAAGGTGGTGCTTGATAGCCTCCTGAGCCTTATAGATAGTTTGAGTCATAAAGGTGCCCTAAATTTGGACTTTGGTTGAATTTAACAACAAAGTTTGGAAGTTGACATTTTTCCAACTCTGTTACCTAGTGGGGCTTCTCACAAGATGCAATTGCATAGGAGCACTTTCTAGTTCTCCTACCCCTCCACAACGAAAATCACATGTTTTGCACATAAGGCCTGAGCTTGTCAAAAAGAACCAATCATATCTAGGCCACCCCAGTTCTTGGTGTTGCAACAAAGTCCCCAATTAAACTGATGAAAACCTCTTTTTCTCTTCAGGCCAACGTAGAAGAAGTCTCGATGGAGCTTCTCCAGCTATGGATATGTCATAGTAGACATAACCCAACAAGAATAGTACACTTGAATAACACTAAATACCTTTGGCCAAATCTAAAATCTAGCTGCTAGAGATAGAGTTTAGGCATTTCTCTTGTCAACTTTATTGGCTACTCTATACAACACCACTTGCCAAAGGGCTTTCAATGAAGCTTGGAAGGCAAAAGGGATCCCAAGGAACTTAAACACTTTACTGGCTTGACTGGCTAGCTAGGAAGGAATGTCTTCTTGAGCTCAAAGCTTAATTAAAGATTTGAATACAATCCATGGTATTGTCCAATGACTCCTTTTACTCCAAGATGCTATGAAACGAATCATTGACAAAATGCCCATTAACCATATGACAAACCTCAAGCCCTAGGAGGGGAATACCTTTGATGGGATCAAGAGCAGTTCGATGATACAAGAGGTAGTTGAGAGTCTTAGTGACCAACACATAGAGGGTTACGGCTAGAGGGAAACCTTGCCTAATCGACCTGAATAGGCTAACTTCCTTAGATTTAGCTTGATTAATAGACATGCAAGCTAAAGCATTTGAAAATAGGGTCTTCATAACTTGAACAAAAAACTAGCCAAATTCGAGGCCCTGTAACATGGCCAAGATAGAAGGCCACAATGCATTCATATGCTTTTTCAAAGTCCAGCTTGATGAAAAGTGATTTTAACACTAGGCATCTATCCCATTCCATACCCTCCCAGATAACCACTACATTATCAAGGATAAGTTGCCCTCTGAAAAAACTTGTTTTCTTTGGTCAAATGATTTGGGGCATGTTATCGCTCAATCTATACTTTCCCAAAGCCTAAAGGCAAGTAGGCTTAGATTGGCGTAACACGAGGGTAATCCTGTCACTGTCACCTCAACAGGATACCATTTTCTATTTAGGAGAAGGAAATGCCCACTGCAAGGGAGACGTCCCAGTACCTAGTGGGTTGATGAAGGAAGATAAGACAAGGTAGTACCACCCCTCTCTCTAGGTCACTCAAATGAATGAAGTCACTTGGTATGGTTATGTTAAAGGGGTCAAGGGGAAATAAGGTGAATGATGCCTGCACTTTACCAAAGAAACAACAAACGTTATATAATAACCAATGATATCAATGCCTTCAATCAGTGACTTCAAAAAGTCTGCTACCAAACAATTCTATGCATGAAAAAAGATAAATGTATAGCAGCAACAATATATATATCCAGAAATTGCAACTTATGATGAAAAATAATAAGATGTAAGGACTTTGCAATGATAATACCTTTGCCACTTACAATTTCTAGATTAATACAAGTCAAGTAATGACCTTAAAGGGCTGTCAAATGTACTTATAACAACAGCAAATTAACAGTTATGACAGCAGCAAATAGATTTCAGAAATGTACTTTGTAAGGCAGTTAAACACATTCCTTTAGCATTTATTGATAGCGATCTGCCTAGTACAAATTCTAGAGATTTATCAACCAGCTAATGAGTTTTAACAAGCTATCCCAAATAACCGTAACAGCAGCAAAACAAGGGTGCTGACAGCTGCAAGAAACCTTCAGAAATGCACTTTGTAAAAAGCAATTTATGCACACTTTAACTCTAGCTGATAGTACTTTGCTTCATGCAATTTTCTGGCTTGATTTAGTTAGCTTGTAAGCTAAAGTGAGCTGCTATATAATGGCTATAGCAGTGTTCGTAACAGCAGCAAGTTAGTACTTTAAAACTAGGTTAGTAAGTTAGGCTAAGTTAGTAGAATAGCAAGTGAAGTTTGAGTGTATGTTGGTAGTCTTGTCAAGAAGTGAGAAGAGAGGACTAGTGCCTTCTTAGGGTAATGGAGTCTAGGCTGGCAGCCTCTTCTAAGGCTACTAATTGATGATAATACACAAAAGTCTAAGAGGGAAAAGCCTAGGAGGAGTAGCAATTTAAGTCCTCCTAGATCTTGACCTCAAGAAACAAAGTGCTAGGGTGTAGGCACTTCTAGGCCCTAGTGCCTTGCTCTCCTTAGCCTTTTTATGGAGTAAAGCTTGTGCAACAATAACCAAATGCAAACCTCTAGAGTGCTAGCACTTTAGGGCTCTAGGGTTTCACTAGTTACTAGATCAATTTAGTGAAAGCTTGGCAAATAAAAAGTAAGAAAGTAGCAACTTAAGTTTCTTACTTCAAGCATTAACTACACCATGCAATTTTATAATCTTGTATGAACAAATAAAACCATACAATAAACCATTCAATAGATGACAAAATGCAGATTTTACTTGCACCAAGAATAATCATGAATATACCACGCAAGATCACCATAAAACTCCAAAAATTGATCCAAGTTGTAAAGATAAGCCTTAAACAAGAGTGGCGCCTCACAATTTCAGCCAAAAACCCTAATAGGGTGCAAATTTCAGACCTCTTGTCTCCAATGACAAGTTATGATGAAAATTAATGTCACTTTCTACTTGTTTATACAAAATTTAACCTAAAATTAATTTCAGTTCATAATTATTGGGCCGACCTGGCCAATTTTTTACACAAATTAAATATGGACAATAGCCCCCGGGGGGCAGCTCAATTGGCAAGTGCCGTGATATGAAGTGTTATGTTCGATGAGGTTCCAAGTTCAAATCCCCCCGACTTACCCGTGCCTGCGGAAGGGGCATACGTATGGCACCTGGAGGTTATAGTGGTAGCGATCGGAATCGACCCCGTGTCACGCGAGTACGAGACCGGCCCAGTTGCCGATTCCGCCAGTCATATAAAAAATAAATAAATAAATAAAAATTTGCATTTAAGAATCACTCGAGGGGTGATGTCATGCCCCTCTAGGGTGACGTTGAGCCCCAAGTATGGAACACTGGGTAGGGAAGGTGAAACGTTGGGCCTCCAAAGGCTTGAAACCCTGCCCACATGTGCCAATGCTTCATAAATGCCGTCCAAGATAACAAGACCAGTTCTGGATGACGTCTAGGGCCCTCAAGGGCTAACGTCCATGTGGGAGGAGCAAGATCCCCTGGGTCTAGGTTTGCCAAGGTGCCTCCAAAGGCAACGACCCTATCAATCTCGATGCAAGTTTTCAATCCCTATCATGCCCCTTGGGATCTCAACATCCATCGGTGGGCTTTGAGCCCTATGAAGGTCCAATCTAATCATTCCCTCATGTGCACCTGTCCACTGGGCAAGTGTTGATATTATGGTAGATGCGAGAGGTATTTACCTCCACGTGTAAACCTGATGAGAATAGAATATTTCGGAAAGCAAGAAGAAACCCTAATGAGTTGGCTAATAACCCTAGAAGACAAGTCGGCTCAAGAGCATAACTTGTATTAGGTTATTAGCCTCCAAGAGAAGAAGTCGACTAGAAGAAATATTATATACTAAAGAATTAGTACCGAGAATGAGAAGTCGACCTTGACAGTCTCCCAGATTTAGTATAAATACAGGAGGCCAGTCTTCATTCTGGCCAGTATTCTCAGAACTGCAGAGCACACTTGTGTGCACTGCAGTTGGGCAGTTTTGTGCGCAAGTCTGGAGGAGAGCTGCCGTTGCAGTTGCTGCAGCTAGCAGATTTCGTTTTGGCTTGGACTATCTCTTGGTTATGGTTTGGACTATTTGATTAGCTCTTGTTTGGTGTGCTATCCTTGGAGAAAGGTGCACTACCCTTTGCTTGGCTATCTAGCCTAGGGTTTGCTTCCGGAATGATTCTCTGTCAAGGTTAAGGTGCTCGGAGGGTGGCTTCGGCCTATGGTTGGGTGACAATAGTGATATTGTCTATGGTAAAACGAACACAATCCATCAAATTTTAACAGCAAGGTCCTGCAACAACAACAAGTACGCCCTCCAGTGATAGCTTGTTAAAACTCATTAGCTGGTTATGAGTCACAGGGATCATAACATGTAAATCACATCCAATAATTAAATTACCCAAACATGTGCATCAAACCCCCTTTTACACAAACAAATGCTCAAAGACGTTATGCAATTTGACAAGCTAGGTTTGGAGAAGGTCTCATGGTGTCCCATTGGGCTAACCTCTCTTAAGTTTGGGGTGTTTCCCAGGTGGGATCTAGTCCAAGTCATGTAAGTGTATGAGGTGGCATGGGGTGCATGTTGTAACAGGGAAATGTAAAGTCTTACTTGTGGGTGCCTTTGTAGAGGGAGAGTTGCACCTTGTCATGAATGCAATTGTTTCCTAGCCCATTCATTTCGTTTTACTCTTAGCTTTATTTCTTTTGATCTTTTGCTGTTGTTCTTCAAGGAAATAGTTGAGGGCCACTTTCCTGGCTTGATGACCAGGGGTGACAACGTTATCAACAAACATTTCACAGAAATGAGAAGGCTGGCTTGTGATGAGACCCGCTTTTTCTTGGCTATGCCACCAAGAACCACTACCCTGGCTTGGTGACCAGATAGGTGGTAGTGTCATACTGGTACATGTCCATGGTCATAATAGGCCGGCTCGTGATGAGACCTCCTATCCATCAACTAGTACCTTGAGTGTTTATGTTATCTTATGGGTCCCCTTTTCTTACTGAGAAGCTTTTCATTGCTTTCTCAAGGATCCCTGGGCGAAGCATCTTGAAGGTTTCAACATTGGCTTTCAACTCTTCCCAACTACTTTTACCCTCTGGGCCTTTAACCCCTTCTTCCCACGAGGTAAGTTACAACCCTTCCTAGTGTAGTCAATCCCAATGCCCAAACAAGGATAGGGGAGATGAAAGGAATAAAGATGCAAAGTGGTAAGTATGGAGGGAACAAACGATGATTTTTCACAGATCCACCCAGTAGCAACCCATCCAAGGGAAATCAACTTACTAGGGCACTGTGTCACCCTTCCAGGTATGAACGAGGCAAAGAGCATAATGTCCCATCAAACGTCATGAAATTGAAGAAGGATTCAATACAACATATTCAAGTGCTTTAAAAATCAGAGTGATACATACCATGATACCCAGACTCATTACCTCACGGAGCGAGACTCACCGCTACTTCAGGACTAGGTTGGTGTGATGGATACTGCTGTTGGTGATAAGTGGACTGCACTGAAGAAAAGAGGGGCCCTCCGAGGCCATGCTCAAGTCGTCTGGCTCTCAGTACTCCATGTCTAGGACCTGTGGGCCTCAAGACGTGATCTCCTTAGTTATCCCTAGGCTAGGGGATAACAAGGCAATAATATATATTGAAGCCACAGAGGTTGGCCAAAATCTTGTAGGAAACATTGAGGAGAGTGATTGGCCTTTAGTTGGTAATTAGTTCTAGGTCCCTCACTTTTGGATAAACTTGCTAAAACCTCTGTTCATAAGAGATTCGAGCGATTCTTCTAGATTGCTTCTTTATAGACCTTAAGCAAGTTAAGCCCAATACCATCCCAAGTGGCTTTAAAAAAATCACATGGCAATCCTTCCAACCCAGTGGACTTATCATCAACCATTGTTATCAGGGATTTTTTTATCTTTGATAAGGTCAATTCCTGGTCAAATATTCTTTCTTTGTCCAAGGAGACTTTCAAGGGACAAGGTCAATGCATCCATTGTTCCTTGGGATTGAGAGAATATACAATATTGGCTAAAAACTTCTTGCTCACCTCCCTCCTAGTTGGTTACCTTTCTCGATGGGGCTCCAATCTTTTCAAAGGTCTCCTTTATTGCTAGCATGTTGAAAAAGGCCTTGGTTGGTCTATCTATGGTTTTAAATCAAGGGAGCTAAGTCTAAATTCGGGCACCTCGGGCTTGTCAAATCTCATTTACCTTCAAAAAGTGCCAAAGTTTGGTTGCACGAGATTGAAAAGATTCATCAAAAAGAGCACATTGAAGTTGAGAGGTAACTCCAAATTCCTCCCTCTGACATGAATGTTGCATGATTGTTATGTGTTGACCAAACTCTCCTAGGAACATTGTTATCCAATTGATGGCATCATTCCACCATCCCTTGGTTTGGGCAACAAAGTCCAAATCTGCAAAACAACTTTGATACAAGTTGGGTGTTACAAATGGGAGACATTGAACGAGTATTTGGACTTAGGTAGCCACATATCAGTGGCACCCCACGAGATTGAGAAGACAATAGGTAGATGGTTAAAAAGAGTAACTTCTCCTATCACTTGCACCAACCTATGGCCATCACAGTCAAAGAAAAGGTGTTTTACTTCGAAAGCATGGGTCTATTGAGGTGCTTCATAAATCCCTCAAAGTTGACCATAAGGTTAGACCATGTAAGCTACAACACTAAAGAATTTACGATACTTGTTGGGTATGTAAAGGCCAAGTTTGGCCTTAAGGCCATTCTAGGGTGTATGCTCTCATTGGGACATGTGGATAGGGTTAACCCCAACCTTATCATCCTCAGACTCCACATTGTTAAAGTCTAGACCAATGTTGTATATCTCGTCTCGGGTAAAGTATCGACGAGGGTTTGGAATGTAACTTCTCGATGACATCGGCAGAAAATATCGAAATATCTCAAAAAATGTTGCAAGATAGGGGTCTGACTTGGAATATCTCAGAATATTTCGAATATATCGGACATGTGTTTAACTCGGAATTTATCGGAATATCGGAGAGATATACAACACTGGGACTCTAGACACATTAACCATTTGACCTGCAAGAATTATTCAACTAGCCAGTCCTATAACACCTCTTTCCTTCCTACTTCATTAAGTGCATACAAGTTGGGAAGGCCAAGGACCTGACCGTTAAGATTAAAAAGCACCCACACCTTTTTTCTCGATGGGTCCATTCCTTGGTTGATTATGCATGTTGAAAGCAACAAGAGAAGGATGGTTGCCCCCCTCTAGTCCCTCCTCATGCATGGTAT
>JASDQU010101719.1:187438-261823 GCA_032191745.1 Picea mariana | reverse complement strand
ATTGATTAAAAAAGACACGACAATAGACACACACATATTTTTCTTTCTAACACGTGGGATACCAGCACACATCTTTTAATCAGACCTATGTAATAAAAAAAAAGACAAAAAAAGAACGTTTAAATTGAAAGAGGAACTTTCATAAGAAGATATCATGTCAATCACTACGTAAAACCCATCGATAAATTGGCCAGATTGAAATATCTGGAGAACCATTCCACCATCAAACGCTACAGAGTCTAATTGGGCCTCTGTGACGGGTTTGGTTCCCACTGTTGATTCAAAGGGATTTAGGACCCCTCAACACTTAGAAACTTCGACCTCTTCCTTAGATCACTTCCCACGTGTTAGAAAGAAAAATATGTGTGTGTCTATTGTTGTGTCTTTTTATAGTAATATTAAATTGATTAAAAAAGACACGTCTCTTTCAAAATTAAATTAAATTTTCTTTCTTATAAATAGTTGGAGAATACCTCCCGTAACTACCCAAAGATTAATTTGGTTATAATCCATCCACATAGTTTTTGACTTTGTTAAATTGTTTCTCCATAATTCATGCGATTCTTTGCATAAATATAGGTAGAAGTAAATATGCGGTACATTCCTCATATTTAGGTAATTAGACATTCTTACTAGAAATTACTGCCCACCATAATTTATGGAATTCTTTTTATAATTTAGGTAGGAGCTACTCTCATTTTCCTGGCCCTCCTCTGAGGGAGTCAAGCCCAATCGCGCTCTGATACCATGTTGAATTTTCGATATGAGAAGATATTGTATGTGAATGAATATCTTATTACAATGATGAGTGTTCTATATAAAGAACACATGGTGACCATCCATGAAGTGATGAGTCCCTTGGGTAATAAATATATTTATACTTTATATTATATATATATTATTACATTAATAACATTATAATAAATGATATTGCTTAATAATTAATAATCATATTATTAATTATCAATCTAGTAGAATGTCTTTCTGATGTTGCACAAACATCAACATTAAAAACCCTTATCGAGAAATTGCGTGGTTGTTTACCAGGTTGACAGGTCAGGGGTGGTTGGTTCTCGTAGGTTTTTTATGACCTTCATCCCTAAAAAAGCCCTTGCTTTCTAAGTATTTTCTCCTTTCCATGCATTTGAGGTGAAAATATCAAAATTTCCCTTATCATATTGCATGAAGAAGAGTTGGAGTCTTGAAGCAGTCTTAAGTTGCTCGGGGAAAGAGGAATTTGGATGATGGTTACAGAAGGTGCTGGAATAAAATCATGTATAACTTTGTGTAATGTTGTTTTCCATTAATTTAATAGGAAGATATGTCTTATTTCCCTCCCCCAAATTCAATGTTTGTTTGTAGTAATTGATCTCTTTTTGGATTTGGTTGTGGAACTATCTCTCCTAGTTAGATAGTTATAATTAGTTATTTCATCCTTGTTTTGTTTTTATCTATTTGGTTTGAAGAAGGTTTCTTGTCTTCTTGTGTGCAGGTCTAAAGCTTGGATTGGATTGAAGGCAAGTGGAACAGGATCAATACGAGAAGTCTCGTCTCCAAACAACCGTCGGGACCAAGTAGGTCCTCCTTGTAACTTAAAGGTAGTTACAACAAGTAGTTGTAGGCTAATATTAGAGATTGGAGTGCATTGTTCTTTGAATGCGATTTGTTATAGTCCACCCTAGCTATAAGATAAATTCATCTACAACATCGAGGATGGTGAGATCCAAGCTAGATTCTTTTTCCTAGTCACAAATAGCTAGGATGTGCTCGACCACTTTAATCTACAAGTGATTCTTGACTTTCTCATCTTCACAATGTTTAGCCTCACATTACACACTCCAAGCCTTGATGTTATCAATGGTGGTAGATAAAGTAGTGTTCATGGTTTCAAGCTCAATCAAGCATACCTTCACACAAACATGCACCTCACTCACAACACCAATATTGCAAGGCAACTAACACAATGTTTTGTTGTAATCTAGATGGAGTTTTAGTGCAAAGTAACACTCAAACACACTCCAATGGATTTGACCCTATTGAGAAAGAAACTCAAAGAAAAATCCATAGAGAGATTGAGTGAAAATGCTAATCAATAATCCCATACATATAAACTATAGAGAATTGAATGTTCATATCAACCAAGGGGTTCTCCTCTAGAACCAAATGTGGGGAAAAAACCTCATCCCTTGACATCCATAAAGATCGTACTACATTTGAATGCATGTGAGTACATGCTCTTAAGGCTTAGGGAAGTTTGATGTGAAGCCATAAAACATGCAAAACACCTTTTGTCTTAAACAAAGTTTTGGGGGTAGCACGTGCCTTATGCTCCCTCTTGACCTTGAAACCATGAAGATTTTCATGGTATGGGGGTGAACTCGTTGCTCTCTTGGTCCACTTTTTTAACTCAAAGTCAATGTTTGGGCTTAAGAGCTCCATTGTTTTCCACTCCATTGACGATAACGTTCACGAGCCTTTTGTTTTAGAAGTACACTACATCAAAGACTTTTAAAAGAATATTCACCCTATGAAATATGTTTGCTAACCGAGAGGCGAATGGAGCTCATGTAAATCTAAGAGACTAAGCAATTATTGTTAGTCCCTATTAAGACTAACTTCACCTCAAATTTTTAATTGGAGGAGATATAACCTTGGAAGCACTACTAAGGCCTCTGTCTCATTGTTGGTGGAATGCCCAAGATACCAAAGGACCTGACCTTCCATAATACTTTGGGGTCAAGAATGCCCCCACACTCCCCCCAACATAAAATGCTTCCTTTAATTATTAATAAAATTAAAAGATGTATATAATAGAAATTTAATACCACATAATAACACTAAATCATTAAAGTATCTTTAATGTGTAGTGTCCTAAAACTTAAACATGAAATTGCCTTTACTAAAAAAACCAAAATTGTGACCAGGGCTTGTAATCTATTCAATTATAGAGCTTGCACAAAGTAGGTTTGGCTGATTAACACATGTAAGGACATTCACAATGCATAAAGAATCATGTTTGTATTGAATGAAGGATCATGACCAAGGGTGGCCTCCAATTATCATGCACAAAGTCTATGCTACAATGTGTTCCCACTCATCATTCCTTCAAGTAGGCTCAACGTAATTATGGCTGAAGCTACTTAAGGTACTTGTCATCTTTGGGTGGTAAGGAGGGCTAATTATGGTGCCTCACAACACATTCTCTTCTTTGGCACGCTATGCACCCTACAAGGTGTTGTGGCCTACTTCAAAGGAGTTGAGAAAGACTAAATAAGGATTGAGCTAGAGGCTCCTTGCTCATGGCACAAAGAATAAATAAGGATTGAGCTAGAGGCTCCTTGCTCATGGCACATGGAACACTCTCTCAAAACTTGAATAGTTGGTACAAGTGCACCATCTTGATTTTGTTCTTGTTAATCTAAACAATGATTTACAAATGAATATTTACATTGAATGGAATAAGTTTCATATTAGGTAATTTTTTTTTATTACACATTGTTCAATTTCTAAGACAATATCTTCAACAATTTTTGTGACCGTTGGGGTGATAATGTCTCGTGACTTGTGTGTTCATGGTGTCTTTAAAAATAGCTTGCTTGTCTTGTGTGTGTTTACAATGCCTTTGGACTTACCCTACAACCATTGAGTCACTTTTAAAATTGACTTTTATGGTGGAGTTGGTTATAGCCCTACACTACATTTTGAAGTTGTCTAATTGTGTAGCAAACAATTCCCTTTCTCAAACAACCCACTCAACCATTGATAACAACTCAACACTACAATTTCAACAATTTAACCTTGAAATTTGAAAATTCCTATCAAATTTACAAGCAAGCAATTAAAAAAAAAAAATGCTCTTTACTAAATAATAAGACAATTTTTTTAAAATAAACAAAATTTTAGTAAAACAACTTTTTTAAATAAACAAAATTTAAATATGATTGAAAAATAAATCCATTCATATTATCAAAAATTCAATTAAAATTAAAAATAATAACAAATAAAACCCCTTAATTTCTATATTACTACTGAAATCCATTCATTAAAATAATTGCTAGTTGCTTTAAAAAATAAATAAAGAGTTACACAATTAATATTATATATATACATGGCCACATTGTAACATAACGTTCATTTTAACCGCATTGCAACGTTCTAGTATTTTTAAGCATGCTTCACTAAACGAAAACTTGCTAGAAGATTAAACGGCTCCACGATTAGCATTATCCGTACATTGCTACACGCCTTCATTTCTGAAGGATTCCTGATTTTTTCACATACGTAACACAGCGCGAGGCAATAGACATCGAAACAAGCAATTAACAGGTGAGGAGGAGAGTTTTCCCACCAGCCAGCCATCCATCCATCCCACTGCTGTAATAATCGAGTCCCTGCTCCGCTGCCACCAGTAATGAGCTCTTCTCCTCTTCTTTTCTCGTCCGACGACGACGACGAAAAAATTCATGGGAAACCCAGTTTGAGTCCGCCCACCAAATCCTCTTCTTCATCTTCCGACTCGGAACCCAAGACCCCAGGTCGCAGTTCAGGTATGAAGAAGAGCAGAGACAGTTCGAGAGCGGACACGAGAGTCAGGCCCAAGCAGAGCAGAGACCGGCCGGAGGCCAAGCTGCCGGTGAGTAAAAAGAAAAAGAGTTCAAGAAAAACGGGAGCCAGCGGGAGCGAATCGCAGATTGATATCGAAGAGCTGCTGGCCCAGACATATCCGAAAGAGCCCTCGGTTTTGGGGGATGCGACCCGAAGATGGAAGGGACCGGGGAAGCCAAGCGAGCCCGCCAAGGATTGGGCTAAGAAATGGTCGGCCGAGGTTGAAATGAATTTGGCCAATGCGCTCCTGGCGTCTAGTGCAGGAGGCCAAATCAATATGACCGCGTTCTACGAGCGAGCCAGGGAATTCTTTCCATCAGATTCCCGCTCCCAGCTTTATGAAAAGATGAGGCGCATGAGGTCCAGGTTTTGGACCATTGAGTCCCAACTAAGGGACGCAAAAGTGGCAGAGGACCTTTTTCCCTACAGGAGTAGGCACGAAGGGGACCTGTATAAAGTCTGGAAGTGCATCTGGGGTCACCATGAAAGAACTGAAGCTGCCCAAGACATGGAAATGGAACAGAACAGAGAACTGCGGAGCAGATCTCATGCTAAGCAGGTCGACAATGGAGATACTAACGACCATGAAAGCAGAATCGAAGCTGCCCAAAACAAAGAAATGGAACAAAACAGAGAAAGCTACGCTCATGCCATACACGCTCACAATGTGGAAGTTAACGAGGAACCACCTGAAGAAGAAGAAGAAGAACATAGGCAGGCAGAGGAAGAGGAGGAGTATGGACAAACCGCAGGAAAAGCTGCAACTAGGACTACATGGAACCATGATGGAGAGTTTAATCTCATACAGAAAGAGATCAAGGCTCTGGTTTGCGAGGTCCAGGCTAATGTACAGACCATGCTCAATGACACCCCAGCTAAGATGGAGGGTTTGGTTGACAACTTGCTTAAGCGTGCTTCTGCTGCTGCCCAAGTTCAGTCCCTCAGGAGTGAGATAGGAATTGGGACCTGCGTGTGCTCGAGCTTGTCCCGGAGAATGAAAGAGTTGCAGGGTGTGTGGTCTGTCAGGGAATTTTCTGGGTTGGATGAGGCTGGGGCCCGGCAATTGAAGCAGAAATGGCGCAAGCATCAGATGGAGGAGCTTAGAATATTCTCTGTACGCTTGGCGTTGCTAAAAGAGGAATGTAAGTTGTGCATAAAAGACCTGGAAATTACAAATAGCAATCATAAATCTTAAACACTAGATTCCTTGTCTTTCTGCAAAGCTTCCTGTAAAGTCCCTCATTTATATTTCTTCTGTTGGTGTATTAGCTTCTAATCTCTCCTAGAGATATGTACACAAACTCATGGTTAATGCTTTTTCTAAGCCATTCTATTGAACGTATTACAGAGATGGCTTAATTTTGTTTAACTCTGTGAACCCTGGGTGATATGCATATCATGTGTTTTATTAATGGATCTACTTTTCATATTTTAGGTTCCTTATTCACTAATAACATAGTCCATTTGGGCATATGTGATATTCCTTGAAAAATTTCATGGTTCATCTGCAATTTATTGGCTTAGTATTTTTCCAAATCTAATGGCACATGTAGGTTGAACCACATAAGGTCCTGAGGTCAACCCTGCACATAGCGAATGGTTGTCACCCTCTAGCCAGTATAAAATATTTCTTGCATCAGTAAATGGCAGAGCTAAAAACTTTGTGCACAGAAGTAGTCAGTGAGAAATGAATATATAGAGGGCAAATGCTAAGCACCCCTCGGCAGACTCATAAATGCCGCAGCAGAGTGCATAGAGGCTGTTGGATCTAGGGCTATTCCAGATCCAACAGCCTCTATGTACTCTGCAGTGGCATTTAATATTCTGCTGCCAGGTGCTTAGTGCTTGCCTATATAGAGGAGATTATTGCACCGACAGAAGCAAGATGCTTTACAGCTGGGGGTGGGGGAGATATCCATGTTCCAACAGAAGCAAGATGCTTTACAACTGGGTGGGGGAGGTGTCCATGTTCCCGTGTAATGCCAATAAAATAAAATGAAAACAAAACAGTTGACATGGCTTATTTGTTAACGTGACATGACTTTCAAAGCATGCTTGACAGGCTGTAACGGAGTATAAACCCAGAGGACTGGAGAACGCAAAAATAACAGCGTGGAGGTGGTGGTTAGCTAAGAGATCAGGTTATCTGAATTAATGCCTATTATTTGAAACCCCCATCCCCCATATAGCCCCCTTACAGTACAATATGGGCCAGGACTGAGAAACCCCAACATTACGGATATGTGGAACCCACCATTTTACTGACTGATATTAGGAACCCGTAAACCCTCTATAATTCAATTCGTCCCTTCCCTTCTTGACAATCAAGATGGGCCAGGAAATCTTGACTGGTATGTTAACTCCAAATCTATTAAGCTTCAAGAAAGCTTGATTGGTATATTAGCTCCAAATCTATTAAGCTTCAAGAGGCTTGCACCTTAGAGTTTTTTAATCCCTCCCAGTGCTTAATAGATCATGGATTAATTATAACCAGCAGAATTCTATCTTAAATCCAGATCTATCAAGTGCTCAGAGGGATCAAATCCCTTGAGGTGCAAACCTTTCCTCAAATTTTGCACTCTAAACAAGGTTTGCATCTCAAGGGATTTGATCCCTCTTGGCTTTTGATAGATCTAGAGTTAAGATGGATCTATGCTGGTTTGTGTTATTATAATGATCCTCCTTTTTTAGTTTTTATTATGATAGGCTATTTTTTAATCTTTCATTTTTACAGAGGTCACATTTTTTCACTTTAATTTACCAATGTTACAACCATGACACATGGCTGTAGAGGCACCTAATTACTCTCTATGCAATACCCCGGGCGTACCATATCAACTTCATTGACCACAAACAGCAAAGAGAAACAACAAAGAAAAGTACCTAAGAGATTACCCTGACTGGTGACACCTTTGACAATTATTATTATTACTTTGGTTTAGTTTTGTAAATTATTATATTGGGCCAAAGAGGAAATAAAGGAAACATCTTGTTGATAAAAGACATAAGTATCTTTCTCTATGAAAAATCATTAATGATAGATGAAACAAAGAACTCCATCGACCTTTAGCTTGGTATTGATGATTGTCCCAGTGCTGAGCCATCAATACCCATTAGCATGTTTATACTTCTTAAACCCTTTAGAGCAATTCCATCTCCAGTTTTTCCAGCAAGTAGTTGGAGTGGGCATGCCCAACTTAAGAAATATGTCATCAACGACCAATTCTTGAATCCGCTCAATGATAGGCTTGTCTATAGCAAATAATCGAAATTCTATTTTCAACAAAGCTCAAGACTTCCAATTATGTGTGCGGTCATTAAAGTGATCCACTGCCTTCACAATACATTACCTTTCATTGCCTTTACAATACTTGACCAAGAACAATGTTATCAAAACCAAATTGGTTCAAGCAAAACCGGTTGGTTTGAGATCGGTTTTAGAGCCGTATTAGTTCAAATCAGGGCATAAAACTGGAAATAGCCAGTTTCGTACATAGCCACATGGTCAGTGTGTGGGACCACTAAAACTCACAAATTAAAGTATAATAATAATAATAAAAAGAAAAACCCTAAAACCAAATTTAGACCCCTCCCATTGCTATTTAATGAGATCCCCACCCTCCATTTGTCTCACACCGCTCACTTGATCGATTTGGAGTATTTGGGATGAGTGTTAATCTTCATTCGACATCATTCTTTTTCCTAGTTTGGAGTGCTCCTTGGGTGATTTCTAGTGTTGAATCAGAGAGTTTCTTGGGCTAATTTGGAGAATTTCTTGGGTTATTGAAAGGTTGATTTGGAGAATTTCTTGGGCTGTTATAGAGCTGTCTTTTCTGGCTTTTTGGAGATGTTGTTCTATTGTTTTGGAGCTGCCAACCTGCTCTTCTTGTCTTTTGCTATTTTGGAGCTGCATGTGAAGGTATGTAAAAGATATATTTAACCCTAATTTCTTTACAATTGTCAATAACATTGCTGTTTTTTCCTAGAAATTAAGACATCCTAGGGTTTTATTTGCATATTTTTTTTGTTGGTAAAAAAATTGCCATGGCTTCTAAAGACAAGAGGGATCCCGATGTGGGACCATTGCCAATTGGTTGAGGGGAAAATGTTTTGCAACTATTGTAAGAAGGAAGTTGGTTGGAGGGGGGGTATCTATAGGTAAAAACAACACTTAGTGTTAGCGTCAGAAGTCACCCCTGGATTGCTTGCAGGAGCAGAGCCCAACGCCCATCAGTTTTTTATGTCACGGTTTATTTAATGGGGTGATCGGATGGGTGAAGACTCAAGATAATATAGCTTTAACTCGGGAAACTGGGCCTGGTATGTAGAAAGCAAGGGAGGTCTTGATCCAACTTCCGTCAGTAAGTTGATTAAAGGGTGGTAGATGGAAGACTTGTAAGAAGGGTGAGCAAGACTGCCTCGGGCAGCAGGCCTTCGGAAGCTTGAAGAAGAAAAACTCAGAAGCCAAGATCCTCTTGGTCCAGAGTTTCAAAGAGCTGAGGGGTGACCCGACTGAATCCTTCAATTTCAAGTCGTTTCAGCGCTGAGAACATCACTAGAACTGATTAGAAACAATGTAACTATTACAGTGATCCAACCTACATCATCCTATAATAGCCACAGCTCGACTGGATCCTCCAATTCCGAGTTGTTCTAACACAGTAAACAAAGAAGTGGAAGGGAAGCTGACATCCATAAAGTAAGAAATCTCAAATGCTTTTTACATTAACCAGAGCGACCAACCTTCATCAAAACCTTACAATCGGGAGCTTTGCTCAACCATTGATCATTTTACAAAATACCAAGATTGAGTCTATATACTCAGGAAAATTCACCTCACAGAGGCATGCCCAGTCATCCAAGGCTTGGTGTCCCTTCGGTCAAACTCGTACCGATATCTTTCTTTAAGTGCCGCCTTAACTACGCATGGCTCCTGTAAGGAGGGTAGCTGAGCCATTAAGTGCTCGGCTAGCGTGCGCAGATTTCTCTGTCGAGTTGAGGACTTCGGCATGGCTTCTTTGAGAAAATCGATGCACAGGACCTCTGCGAGCAGGCGGGTCGCCAGACCCTCCGTTCCCCTTACTTAATGAATGAAAGGAGGTTTCAACCACCCGCTCTTGCCTTCATTTACTTCAATGCTAGAAACAGTATTGGGATCAGGTCCGATGGCGCCTGGAGATCGCGATGATCCCCTCTGTAACTGAACTCGGTGCCTTTGGCCTTCTTTACGCAGCTCCTTCCTCTCCCCAAGTGACCATGGGGTGTGATCATGTGCTTATTTCCAATGCACTTTCGGCGTTCGTGGATGGGAAGGAGTTATTCCTGAAATTTGAAATGGCGATGGGCGAAACGCCGAGATGGCGCAATTTGTTGCCAGGTGTTCCCTTTAGATGGACGTCTGAAAATGCTTCGTGATGTCGCGGGCCCTAGCTTCGGCGCTGTCGGGGTTCGGGGTTTCGCGATGTTCGAAGACATAAAATCTTCACCATATGAACTCCCGAATGCCGAAACGCCGGCGCGGCTAGATATTGCGCCACGCGTCCTTAGGATGAATGGACGAGGGGGCATTCGATATTTGAAAGGGAGCCGCTCTCGTTTACAGGCTCGCTTGAAGTGACTTAGTGCTAGGACCACGTGTTCGGCTCCAAAGGCGCTTTTGGCATTTCGTCGATCGGCGATTTCAACTGCAACGAATGGGGGGCTCCTTGTTTCCCGAAACTCTGATACCCGATACGCCGACTGGACGCCACCTGTCCCAATTGGATCGGACGACCCAGGTTTGTTGTGGATTATTGGAGCTATCTCTTGCATTAACCCTGGGGCAATTTGACAGCCCCGAAATCCCGACGACCATTGATCAGTTTTATAGGTGGATATCAGCGGCTGTCAGCAAAACTTCGCCCATTCGCCCGAATTGTAATTGAAAAGAGGCTCCTTCGTGCTGCGCTTGGGCGCTTCCCGGGCAATCCTGCGGACCTGTGTACCTTTGTGCCCCGATACCAAAATTGTTGCTAACACTTAGCACATGCAAGAGGGAATGTAAAACCTTGCCTAAAAGTCTTTGATGAATTAAAAGCATAGATGCAAGGTCATCTTGATGCCTTCTAGGTAGAGAAAGCCAAGATGAAAAAGATTCAAAAAGAAATAGGGTAAAGTTTAGGTTCAAGACTTAATGATACTCAAAACCCTAGTTTTGAAAAATCCTTTGCTTGTCCTTTTGATGATCCCTATAGAGTCCCAAATGAAATTAACTCTCCTAGAGAAGAACTTGTTACTGACCCTGGTACATCCAATTTAGAGAGGCTATGTAGGCTTGATTCATTCTTTGTACCCCACACCACACCACCCCTAGTGCTAAACACACCATTGATGCTAAATGGAAGAAGAGGGAAAAGGAGGTTGCTTGGGAATGCATGGCTAGATGGTGGCATGATGCAAACATACCTTTCAATGTGACTATTTCCTTGTATTATCAACCTATGATAGATGTTAGGGGGCCACTATTACATGTAGGGATTCAAAGAATAGATGAGTACCTCGTGGAATTCAAAGACTTCATGGAGGAAAATAGGGTGCACAATCATGTCCGATGGATGGATTGATGGAAGATCTCACATCATTCTCAATTTCGTAATTGCTTGCCTACAAGGAACTTTGTTTCTTAAATTAGTGGATGCATTCGATTAGGTTAAGGAAGCACAATTATTATTTCCTCGTTTAGATGAAGTAATTGAGGAGGTGGGGGTGGAGAATGTTGTATAGGTCATCATGACAATGCCTCCAACTATGTTATAGTGGGAAGGATATTGGAGGACAAACACCTCACCATTTGGTGGACTCCATGTGTAGCCCATGGGTCTTGAAACTTACAAGTAAAAATATTGGGGGCAAAGAGCTCGTTCAGTCGGATATTACATGATTTGTAATGAACTTTCTTACATTTTAATCCTTACTTGACCAAAGAGCCAACTTGCGGAAGATGTTTTCTTGTGATGAGTAGAATGCATCTCAATGGAAAAAAACGTCGAAGGGAAAATCATCATTGACAATTTTTTTTAAAAAGCTTTTTGGAAAAATGCAAAAGAAATAGTACAATTCAGTGAACCTCTTGTGAAAGTGTTATGGATGGTGGATGGTGATAAACCCACCATGGGTTTTATTTATGGGGATATGGATTAGGCCAAAGAGGCAATAAAGGCAACATCTTGTTGATAAAAGAATAAAAGACACAAGTATCTTTCTCTATGGAAAATCATTAATGATAGATGAAACAAAGAACTCCATCGACCTTTACATGCAACTCGCTATTACTTGAACCCAAGGTAAGTGGTTTCAAAGTTTTTAAGTTGTATTATTCATTATGTTAGAATAATGTAGATGTGCTCATTTAACCATAGACAATGCTACACCATTGTCACCCAACCATAGGCACAAAGCCACCCCCGGGCACCTTAACCTTTGACAGAAAGAATGATTCCGGGAAGCTACACCAAAAACAACAGATGACCAAGAGAGCGCACCTTCTCCAAGGGTAGCGCACAAGAGAAAGTACTGGAAAGACTGAACAAGAGAAAACCGTACAACTACAGCTGTTGCTGCTCCCTCCAAACTTGCGCACTGTTTCTGGTTTCCTTAGTGAGAGTGAGTGAACAAATGCGCAAAGACGTCCTCTATTTATATTAATCTGTCCAGTGACTTTTCTGGTTGGGTCGATCTGACTTTCTGGTAATTATATTTTCTGTTTATATTTTTCCTGTGAGGCCGATTTGTCTTCCTGGAGGATAATACCTTAATATTATATATTCTGTTGAGCCGACATGTCTTCTAGGGTTTTCACACATCTCTTTAGGGTTTCTCTTGCTTCCAGAATATTCTATTCTAGTCAAAGGTTACATATGGAGGTTAATACCTCTCGCAGCTACCATAATATCAACACATTATTCTATGCATTGCAAAAGCTTAGCCAAAGTGTCAAACTCATTTGATGAAACTTCATTGTCTTTTGAAGGTACCATTATACAAAAGATTTTGAAGTAGATCTGGAAATTAAAGAATGATTGTACAAATGCATTGAGCACATGATTCCTGATCCAAAGATACAAGATGAGATACACATTAAGCTCTTGCATTTCAATGAGAGTATTGGTACCTTAAGCATGTTTATGGGTATTCGAAGCAGATCCATGGACCCACGATGGTAAGTAATTTCCAAGTTTTAAAGTTATATTATTCATTGCAAAAATTGAGCCAAAGTTTCAAACTCATTTGCTAAAGCTTCTTTGTCATCAACTCTCATTGCAGCCTATTGGTGGGGACAATTTGGTAGCCAATGCCTTGATTTGCAAAAAATTGCAATTCGGATCTTGAGCTAGACATGCATTGCTTCTAGGTGTGAATGCAATTAGAGTGTTTTTTAGCATATACACACCAAGAAGCGAAACTATTTGGAACAAAAATGGTTGAATGATATGGTCTATGTTTAGCACAACCTTTGATTGAGGTGCAACCAATTGTTGAACAAGACCCTAATTCAAGCACCATAGTCTTGGATGATATTGATCCCTTTTCAAAGTGGGTTGTGGAGACTCTGCCACTAGCATTTGACAATGAAGACCTATCTTCGATGGACTTGGACCCACTGCCTTAGGGAGAGGGTCTAAGCATTGTTGTTAGAATGGGACCGTCAGGCCCAAGGGAATCAAGTTAGAATTCCATTCTTGAGTCTAATCATATTGAGGATGTGGATTCAAAAGATTGTTGCATGCATTTAGATTATAGAGTCTAGAATCTAGACTATAGTTATTGATTATTACTATGCTTATTTTGGGACTCTATAGGCGATTTAGAGCCTTTTTGTTTATGTATTTTGGTTCAGATATGGATTGCACTTGATGCTATTTTGGTTATATGCCCTCTGCTATATACATGAGAAAATTTTGCATAATCATGTTTAATGGTTTGGAACCACACACACATATATCAAAATTTGAATATTTTATGTATTTTTTGGTCGACCATCTTTTTCTTGTTTTTTATTTATTTATTTCGATTTGATTCTCGTTTTTGGGGTCAACTAGTTTGGCCACTGGCCCAGTTTTGATAATATTGGCCGAGAAGCAAATTGTTTTTGCTAAAGATTTACCCTCATACTAGATTAGAGGAGACCACTAGATGCAATGATCATTGAAAGACAAGTCCGTGAGAAGCGAGTCGCCCTTCCAAGAAAGGTGGTGCTTGATAGCCTCCTGAGCCTTATAGATAGTTTGAGTCATAAAGGTGCCCTAAATTTGGACTTTGGTTGAATTTAACAACAAAGTTTGGAAGTTGACATTTTTCCAACTCTGTTACCTAGTGGGGCTTCTCACAAGATGCAATTGCATAGGAGCACTTTCTAGTTCTCCTACCCCTCCACAACGAAAATCACATGTTTTGCACATAAGGCCTGAGCTTGTCAAAAAGAACCAATCATATCTAGGCCACCCCAGTTCTTGGTGTTGCAACAAAGTCCCCAATTAAACTGATGAAAACCTCTTTTTCTCTTCAGGCCAACGTAGAAGAAGTCTCGATGGAGCTTCTCCAGCTATGGATATGTCATAGTAGACATAACCCAACAAGAATAGTACACTTGAATAACACTAAATACCTTTGGCCAAATCTAAAATCTAGCTGCTAGAGATAGAGTTTAGGCATTTCTCTTGTCAACTTTATTGGCTACTCTATACAACACCACTTGCCAAAGGGCTTTCAATGAAGCTTGGAAGGCAAAAGGGATCCCAAGGAACTTAAACACTTTACTGGCTTGACTGGCTAGCTAGGAAGGAATGTCTTCTTGAGCTCAAAGCTTAATTAAAGATTTGAATACAATCCATGGTATTGTCCAATGACTCCTTTTACTCCAAGATGCTATGAAACGAATCATTGACAAAATGCCCATTAACCATATGACAAACCTCAAGCCCTAGGAGGGGAATACCTTTGATGGGATCAAGAGCAGTTCGATGATACAAGAGGTAGTTGAGAGTCTTAGTGACCAACACATAGAGGGTTACGGCTAGAGGGAAACCTTGCCTAATCGACCTGAATAGGCTAACTTCCTTAGATTTAGCTTGATTAATAGACATGCAAGCTAAAGCATTTGAAAATAGGGTCTTCATAACTTGAACAAAAAACTAGCCAAATTCGAGGCCCTGTAACATGGCCAAGATAGAAGGCCACAATGCATTCATATGCTTTTTCAAAGTCCAGCTTGATGAAAAGTGATTTTAACACTAGGCATCTATCCCATTCCATACCCTCCCAGATAACCACTACATTATCAAGGATAAGTTGCCCTCTGAAAAAACTTGTTTTCTTTGGTCAAATGATTTGGGGCATGTTATCGCTCAATCTATACTTTCCCAAAGCCTAAAGGCAAGTAGGCTTAGATTGGCGTAACACGAGGGTAATCCTGTCACTGTCACCTCAACAGGATACCATTTTCTATTTAGGAGAAGGAAATGCCCACTGCAAGGGAGACGTCCCAGTACCTAGTGGGTTGATGAAGGAAGATAAGACAAGGTAGTACCACCCCTCTCTCTAGGTCACTCAAATGAATGAAGTCACTTGGTATGGTTATGTTAAAGGGGTCAAGGGGAAATAAGGTGAATGATGCCTGCACTTTACCAAAGAAACAACAAACGTTATATAATAACCAATGATATCAATGCCTTCAATCAGTGACTTCAAAAAGTCTGCTACCAAACAATTCTATGCATGAAAAAAGATAAATGTATAGCAGCAACAATATATATATCCAGAAATTGCAACTTATGATGAAAAATAATAAGATGTAAGGACTTTGCAATGATAATACCTTTGCCACTTACAATTTCTAGATTAATACAAGTCAAGTAATGACCTTAAAGGGCTGTCAAATGTACTTATAACAACAGCAAATTAACAGTTATGACAGCAGCAAATAGATTTCAGAAATGTACTTTGTAAGGCAGTTAAACACATTCCTTTAGCATTTATTGATAGCGATCTGCCTAGTACAAATTCTAGAGATTTATCAACCAGCTAATGAGTTTTAACAAGCTATCCCAAATAACCGTAACAGCAGCAAAACAAGGGTGCTGACAGCTGCAAGAAACCTTCAGAAATGCACTTTGTAAAAAGCAATTTATGCACACTTTAACTCTAGCTGATAGTACTTTGCTTCATGCAATTTTCTGGCTTGATTTAGTTAGCTTGTAAGCTAAAGTGAGCTGCTATATAATGGCTATAGCAGTGTTCGTAACAGCAGCAAGTTAGTACTTTAAAACTAGGTTAGTAAGTTAGGCTAAGTTAGTAGAATAGCAAGTGAAGTTTGAGTGTATGTTGGTAGTCTTGTCAAGAAGTGAGAAGAGAGGACTAGTGCCTTCTTAGGGTAATGGAGTCTAGGCTGGCAGCCTCTTCTAAGGCTACTAATTGATGATAATACACAAAAGTCTAAGAGGGAAAAGCCTAGGAGGAGTAGCAATTTAAGTCCTCCTAGATCTTGACCTCAAGAAACAAAGTGCTAGGGTGTAGGCACTTCTAGGCCCTAGTGCCTTGCTCTCCTTAGCCTTTTTATGGAGTAAAGCTTGTGCAACAATAACCAAATGCAAACCTCTAGAGTGCTAGCACTTTAGGGCTCTAGGGTTTCACTAGTTACTAGATCAATTTAGTGAAAGCTTGGCAAATAAAAAGTAAGAAAGTAGCAACTTAAGTTTCTTACTTCAAGCATTAACTACACCATGCAATTTTATAATCTTGTATGAACAAATAAAACCATACAATAAACCATTCAATAGATGACAAAATGCAGATTTTACTTGCACCAAGAATAATCATGAATATACCACGCAAGATCACCATAAAACTCCAAAAATTGATCCAAGTTGTAAAGATAAGCCTTAAACAAGAGTGGCGCCTCACAATTTCAGCCAAAAACCCTAATAGGGTGCAAATTTCAGACCTCTTGTCTCCAATGACAAGTTATGATGAAAATTAATGTCACTTTCTACTTGTTTATACAAAATTTAACCTAAAATTAATTTCAGTTCATAATTATTGGGCCGACCTGGCCAATTTTTTACACAAATTAAATATGGACAATAGCCCCCGGGGGGCAGCTCAATTGGCAAGTGCCGTGATATGAAGTGTTATGTTCGATGAGGTTCCAAGTTCAAATCCCCCCGACTTACCCGTGCCTGCGGAAGGGGCATACGTATGGCACCTGGAGGTTATAGTGGTAGCGATCGGAATCGACCCCGTGTCACGCGAGTACGAGACCGGCCCAGTTGCCGATTCCGCCAGTCATATAAAAAATAAATAAATAAATAAAAATTTGCATTTAAGAATCACTCGAGGGGTGATGTCATGCCCCTCTAGGGTGACGTTGAGCCCCAAGTATGGAACACTGGGTAGGGAAGGTGAAACGTTGGGCCTCCAAAGGCTTGAAACCCTGCCCACATGTGCCAATGCTTCATAAATGCCGTCCAAGATAACAAGACCAGTTCTGGATGACGTCTAGGGCCCTCAAGGGCTAACGTCCATGTGGGAGGAGCAAGATCCCCTGGGTCTAGGTTTGCCAAGGTGCCTCCAAAGGCAACGACCCTATCAATCTCGATGCAAGTTTTCAATCCCTATCATGCCCCTTGGGATCTCAACATCCATCGGTGGGCTTTGAGCCCTATGAAGGTCCAATCTAATCATTCCCTCATGTGCACCTGTCCACTGGGCAAGTGTTGATATTATGGTAGATGCGAGAGGTATTTACCTCCACGTGTAAACCTGATGAGAATAGAATATTTCGGAAAGCAAGAAGAAACCCTAATGAGTTGGCTAATAACCCTAGAAGACAAGTCGGCTCAAGAGCATAACTTGTATTAGGTTATTAGCCTCCAAGAGAAGAAGTCGACTAGAAGAAATATTATATACTAAAGAATTAGTACCGAGAATGAGAAGTCGACCTTGACAGTCTCCCAGATTTAGTATAAATACAGGAGGCCAGTCTTCATTCTGGCCAGTATTCTCAGAACTGCAGAGCACACTTGTGTGCACTGCAGTTGGGCAGTTTTGTGCGCAAGTCTGGAGGAGAGCTGCCGTTGCAGTTGCTGCAGCTAGCAGATTTCGTTTTGGCTTGGACTATCTCTTGGTTATGGTTTGGACTATTTGATTAGCTCTTGTTTGGTGTGCTATCCTTGGAGAAAGGTGCACTACCCTTTGCTTGGCTATCTAGCCTAGGGTTTGCTTCCGGAATGATTCTCTGTCAAGGTTAAGGTGCTCGGAGGGTGGCTTCGGCCTATGGTTGGGTGACAATAGTGATATTGTCTATGGTAAAACGAACACAATCCATCAAATTTTAACAGCAAGGTCCTGCAACAACAACAAGTACGCCCTCCAGTGATAGCTTGTTAAAACTCATTAGCTGGTTATGAGTCACAGGGATCATAACATGTAAATCACATCCAATAATTAAATTACCCAAACATGTGCATCAAACCCCCTTTTACACAAACAAATGCTCAAAGACGTTATGCAATTTGACAAGCTAGGTTTGGAGAAGGTCTCATGGTGTCCCATTGGGCTAACCTCTCTTAAGTTTGGGGTGTTTCCCAGGTGGGATCTAGTCCAAGTCATGTAAGTGTATGAGGTGGCATGGGGTGCATGTTGTAACAGGGAAATGTAAAGTCTTACTTGTGGGTGCCTTTGTAGAGGGAGAGTTGCACCTTGTCATGAATGCAATTGTTTCCTAGCCCATTCATTTCGTTTTACTCTTAGCTTTATTTCTTTTGATCTTTTGCTGTTGTTCTTCAAGGAAATAGTTGAGGGCCACTTTCCTGGCTTGATGACCAGGGGTGACAACGTTATCAACAAACATTTCACAGAAATGAGAAGGCTGGCTTGTGATGAGACCCGCTTTTTCTTGGCTATGCCACCAAGAACCACTACCCTGGCTTGGTGACCAGATAGGTGGTAGTGTCATACTGGTACATGTCCATGGTCATAATAGGCCGGCTCGTGATGAGACCTCCTATCCATCAACTAGTACCTTGAGTGTTTATGTTATCTTATGGGTCCCCTTTTCTTACTGAGAAGCTTTTCATTGCTTTCTCAAGGATCCCTGGGCGAAGCATCTTGAAGGTTTCAACATTGGCTTTCAACTCTTCCCAACTACTTTTACCCTCTGGGCCTTTAACCCCTTCTTCCCACGAGGTAAGTTACAACCCTTCCTAGTGTAGTCAATCCCAATGCCCAAACAAGGATAGGGGAGATGAAAGGAATAAAGATGCAAAGTGGTAAGTATGGAGGGAACAAACGATGATTTTTCACAGATCCACCCAGTAGCAACCCATCCAAGGGAAATCAACTTACTAGGGCACTGTGTCACCCTTCCAGGTATGAACGAGGCAAAGAGCATAATGTCCCATCAAACGTCATGAAATTGAAGAAGGATTCAATACAACATATTCAAGTGCTTTAAAAATCAGAGTGATACATACCATGATACCCAGACTCATTACCTCACGGAGCGAGACTCACCGCTACTTCAGGACTAGGTTGGTGTGATGGATACTGCTGTTGGTGATAAGTGGACTGCACTGAAGAAAAGAGGGGCCCTCCGAGGCCATGCTCAAGTCGTCTGGCTCTCAGTACTCCATGTCTAGGACCTGTGGGCCTCAAGACGTGATCTCCTTAGTTATCCCTAGGCTAGGGGATAACAAGGCAATAATATATATTGAAGCCACAGAGGTTGGCCAAAATCTTGTAGGAAACATTGAGGAGAGTGATTGGCCTTTAGTTGGTAATTAGTTCTAGGTCCCTCACTTTTGGATAAACTTGCTAAAACCTCTGTTCATAAGAGATTCGAGCGATTCTTCTAGATTGCTTCTTTATAGACCTTAAGCAAGTTAAGCCCAATACCATCCCAAGTGGCTTTAAAAAAATCACATGGCAATCCTTCCAACCCAGTGGACTTATCATCAACCATTGTTATCAGGGATTTTTTTATCTTTGATAAGGTCAATTCCTGGTCAAATATTCTTTCTTTGTCCAAGGAGACTTTCAAGGGACAAGGTCAATGCATCCATTGTTCCTTGGGATTGAGAGAATATACAATATTGGCTAAAAACTTCTTGCTCACCTCCCTCCTAGTTGGTTACCTTTCTCGATGGGGCTCCAATCTTTTCAAAGGTCTCCTTTATTGCTAGCATGTTGAAAAAGGCCTTGGTTGGTCTATCTATGGTTTTAAATCAAGGGAGCTAAGTCTAAATTCGGGCACCTCGGGCTTGTCAAATCTCATTTACCTTCAAAAAGTGCCAAAGTTTGGTTGCACGAGATTGAAAAGATTCATCAAAAAGAGCACATTGAAGTTGAGAGGTAACTCCAAATTCCTCCCTCTGACATGAATGTTGCATGATTGTTATGTGTTGACCAAACTCTCCTAGGAACATTGTTATCCAATTGATGGCATCATTCCACCATCCCTTGGTTTGGGCAACAAAGTCCAAATCTGCAAAACAACTTTGATACAAGTTGGGTGTTACAAATGGGAGACATTGAACGAGTATTTGGACTTAGGTAGCCACATATCAGTGGCACCCCACGAGATTGAGAAGACAATAGGTAGATGGTTAAAAAGAGTAACTTCTCCTATCACTTGCACCAACCTATGGCCATCACAGTCAAAGAAAAGGTGTTTTACTTCGAAAGCATGGGTCTATTGAGGTGCTTCATAAATCCCTCAAAGTTGACCATAAGGTTAGACCATGTAAGCTACAACACTAAAGAATTTACGATACTTGTTGGGTATGTAAAGGCCAAGTTTGGCCTTAAGGCCATTCTAGGGTGTATGCTCTCATTGGGACATGTGGATAGGGTTAACCCCAACCTTATCATCCTCAGACTCCACATTGTTAAAGTCTAGACCAATGTTGTATATCTCGTCTCGGGTAAAGTATCGACGAGGGTTTGGAATGTAACTTCTCGATGACATCGGCAGAAAATATCGAAATATCTCAAAAAATGTTGCAAGATAGGGGTCTGACTTGGAATATCTCAGAATATTTCGAATATATCGGACATGTGTTTAACTCGGAATTTATCGGAATATCGGAGAGATATACAACACTGGGACTCTAGACACATTAACCATTTGACCTGCAAGAATTATTCAACTAGCCAGTCCTATAACACCTCTTTCCTTCCTACTTCATTAAGTGCATACAAGTTGGGAAGGCCAAGGACCTGACCGTTAAGATTAAAAAGCACCCACACCTTTTTTCTCGATGGGTCCATTCCTTGGTTGATTATGCATGTTGAAAGCAACAAGAGAAGGATGGTTGCCCCCCTCTAGTCCCTCCTCATGCATGGTATGAAACATAACTACCCCAGGGAAAATGTAATTCATGGCCTTGCTTAACATAAAACCAATCACTTTAATTTCCCCCCCACACAAAAATGTCTAATTTAGGAACCAATGAGTGAATTCTATGAACCATGGTCTTCTTGATTGGGTTTGTGAGAGCCCTCATGTTCCATGATACAACCTTCATTGCAAACTTTCCATGAAAACATCCATCTCTTACCATCGTTATGACTTAATGCCTAGTAGGAATTAGGAGTGACAATGCTCTTTTTTCCATGCGTATGTTACCTACCCATCTAGGTATTTTTCTTAGGTCTTCTTTACTCTTCTTTAGTGTCAATAGAGGCCTGCCCATCTAGCCTCATAGGAGGAGACCGAGTCCTACAACTTCCCCCTTCCCACATAGGAGGAAGCGACCTAAGAGTTGCTAGCAAGTTCCTTACCTATGGCTACACCAACTGGCTTGGATTATGTCAACCTAGAGGCGTCCATGCTATTAGTCAGGGCTTTGGAGGCCGCATAGCCTTTGTTATCCTTTTTCATCACTTGGATCCATTTGCCACCTTCAGTAAAGGTAGAAGCCCTTTGGGTCTAAGAAGTTGGAGTCACAATTGCTCTTAGTTTGTAGGGGGAAATCCCTAATCCTTTGGTCAGGACTGTGGGAATTAAAGCAAGTGTTGAGAAAGTTGATATACCTTATGTCTTGATGAATGAACTTTGCGTTGATTTTGATAAAACTTTGCTCACGTAGGCTTTAGGATAGGTTGAATTGAATACAAACATCCTTTTAAGGGAAAGGGTTAAAGAGTCATTGGGGTTTGTGCTAAACGAATTGCTCAAGGGGAGCTAAAATGTGCTCAAGAAAATCTCGGTGGTGCATGGGGAGGCTCGGGAATTCCATCGAAATGGGACAGTGCAGTTGAGCAGACTTAGTTGAGAAGTTTTCGTACCACTTAGACAATACCGCTTCGGTCTTTTGACACATCCATGGGCCGCACATGACCACTTTTGAAGTATGACTATCCTCTTTAAAAGAGAATAGGAAAAGCCTTTTGTCAGGCTTCTTGTGGTTGTGCAAATCCAACAGTCCTAAGCCTCTACCTAGGCCCTAATGACAAGCATAGGAGGGACTATACCTATGAAGTAACCTGAAAAGGTTTGATGCCTCAACCATCACAGAGAACAACATATTCATTAATAGGGAATTAAACAAAGATCTCATAGGCATTAATCTCAGTACCTCGTGGTAGACTTTCCAAACAAACTTGTGGGGGATCTTTGGCGACACCATTGTCCCATTACTATTGGCTTCAATAGATTATCTTGGTAGTGTTTGCAGGGTAAATCAGGGAGTGGGGCAACATGAAAGTCGAGATAGGGCCTACAAGCTAGATCAAAACAATAAAGGTTGTCAAATCCAACTATTACTTTGATTAGATGGCTAGTAAATCGGGCCAAGATGCTCATTCTTGCAAGATTGTACACGTAGGCTCACCTAAGGCTCAACTAGTCGAGAATTCTTATATTCCATGGATGAAACAAAAATTCTATTCTAATGAGTTCCCACGTGTTGTAGTCTTTGATTGCATTATAACCTAATCTTGCAGTTCTAGGCTACATTGATCCGTAAATGGTAGGTCTATGGCTCATCCGTCTCACCAACACAGATGCTTCTTCAATTGTTGTTCTTGTAATTTGAGTTCACTACCTCTTCCATAACTTCTGTAGCAAACGACTTCTATAGCCTCTTTAATGGCTTCCATAGCCTTTGTCTACATTATGCTACAACCAATATGAATTCCAATTCTAAGGGAAATTAAGCATCCTACTACAACACACTTCCAACAACAAAATATCCCACTTTGCACTCTAACTTTGAGTTAGGAAAACACTTTGCTACAAAAGTCCATAAACGTATTTATTGATTGTGCTTCGAAAAAAAAAGTTGTTGTGAGTGTAAAAACAAATTTAGAGATTGCAGGATGGAAATAATCGACCATCAAGTGAGTGGAGGCATCCAGGCAATGAATAAAACACCCAACAAACAAAAGTTGGTTGTGGATAGGTGCTACAGGCTGAAACACACTTCAATAAATTATGCATAGATTGTTGTAACTCATAACCAAAATACCCAAAGCACAGATTGCAGTAACTCATAGATTTCAACATTTAAATGGGATTTTTATTATGCTCAGGAGAAAATTACAAAGGGGTGAGCTATACACAGAGTTTGTGCATTGTTACTCACCGACAATACAAAATTGTAGATGGCCATGGGTCAGAGACATCTTCACTCAGCGTGGATAGGCTCATTAACTCCTTTGTCCACTCAATTTCAAGCAAGTTGTCCTCTTCAAGCTCTCATTTTTGCTACCGTCCTCCCAATTTCTCCTTGCATCTTCCTTGTTGATGTCCTTCTTCAATACAACCTTCATTTTTAATGGGCTACCTTTGGAAGGTCAACCATCACAATGGTTTGTTTCCACTTCCAATTTTTGCCAAAAAGACAGTAAAATAAAAAGGACATGTTTATAAAATTTTCAAAAGGGAAAGCAACTAAGTGCTTATTACAAAATTTGGAGAGGATCCAATTCGGATCAAACACCATAAGCCTTTTTTTATGGTCTTTGCCACTTTGTTATCTTTTACATCCTAAATAGCTTCCTTGGCCTATATAATGGGCAAATAGAGCTCATAAATGAATGCACTAAAAATTTAACGTGGACTAGTTGTGGTAAACTCCCAAGGACCTACCATTGTACCACAATGAAATCAATATCCTAAAAGATAACCTTTACAACTATTAGGTGAATAACATGGTTAGTTAGAAAGATTTCCCTCCAAATGTTTGCCTCAATGATGGTGTTTTTCTTCTAATTAATGTTGCATATGAATCCCTTAAAACTCTCTATGCAAGATGAATATGCACACTTGCTCGACCATCCCCTTCTCCTATGTGGGATGTGTTGTGTGTGAATGATAAATAGTGGGATACGTTGTGCTTGGTGTCTTGGAATTGATTCTACAACTTTAAAATCTCCTTTCTTGTTGTGTTCTATCTCACATTGGCTGTGAGGTCTAGTCTATGGCAACATATAAGTCCCAACATAACATGTTCCTATCCTTATGCCCACATAGATAGCGTTTTATCCTACTAACATAATGGGTGATTGATTGGTTGGATATGATGTGTTTGGCATCTTGCAATAGTTTCTATGACTTTAATTTCTCCTCTCCTCTTGTGTGTTATCCCACATTAGTTATGAATTCTGGTCTGTCGCAACATTTAAATCCAACATACCATGATCTTTATGCCAATGGGTATTTCCACATATGCAGTGTGGCCCACCTACTAATATAATGGTTGATTGGTTGTGGGATGAATATGCGTGCTTGCTTGGTGTTCTCCTACTCTCGAGATGTGTTATTTGTGTGTGAAAATAGGGGATACAACATATTTGTTATCTTGGAATAGTTCTTACGACTTCAAAATCTCCTTTTGTCTAGGTCATTGATGTGTTATGTGTGTGTGAAAATAAGGGATACAACATATTTGGCATCTTGGAATAGTTTTTACGACTTTAAAATCTCCTCTCCTCTAGGTCATTAACTAGGGAAAATTTTAGGCAGTGAAATTTGAGCCATTGGCTTAATAATGAACATTAATAGTGTTTTATATGATTTAGACCAAAAGAAATATATATTATTTTTTATATTCCTTTAGCCAACCTAAAACCTAAAGGTGTTGTCTAAACGTTCTACGTTTTGGTATTTTTCAGCTGAATCCGGCAATATAAATTTGGGGAAATCACAATCTTCTGTTGTTTAAATTGGATTTCTGAGTGCATAAATGGATTTAGCATGCTGAAAAAACCCTGGGGCACTCGGTTTATATAGACTTAACCATTCAAATATGCAGATCCAACAATGTCTCGCCGGATTTTGGGCAAAATTAAACAGATAATATCCCCGGAAAAGAGCAAAAATGTAGAACGTTTAGACTACGGAAAAAGATAAAATATAACAATGGTAACTTCTGTTTCATCCTCAACTTTTCACAATGGAACCTGAAATTCGCTTGAGTTCTTTGTTTCTTTGATTCTCCACAATGGAGTGTTGAATTGGCCTTGGGTTCTTTGATTTTCCACAATGGAGTGCTGAATTGGCCTTGGGTTCTTTGGTTCTTCACAATGAAGCCCTAAATTCGCCTTGAGATCTTGGAATTAAGGGTTTGATGGTCACAATTTTGCTTGCAATAACTCGGAGTCCGTGTTTGAAGTCCAAAATTTTGCCCAGTATGTGTTACTATTTGATATCTCTGTGAAATGTGTTGAAGTTTTACTTATACAGCTAACAGTTACGATTTTTCTTTATTATTATAATCATTTAGCACATTAGCTGCATAAATAAGATCACTGAAAGAGAGGCAATCACAGAAACAATAAAGACACACAGATTATCCTGGGAAACCTTCGTGGGGGAGAAAACCCAGCAAAACTTCCTCAATATTGATAGACCAAAGACCAAATAGAAGATCCTCCTCTACTCCTTCACTAGGAAGAGTATCGCACCACTTAACCAAGAAATACCAAGAGATAGACCAAAACCCTTTTGGACGTCACGCCCCAGCTGCAGCAGTTTCTCCTCCAAGACTTGTGCACTGCAGAGCTTGTTGATGAGTCTGTCCAAATGAGGCACTGGCCTCTCTTATAAATAGTGGTTTGGCCAGCCTATAATTAGGTCTGGGCCGACCTGTCACTTTACCCTCTTAATTTACATTTAACTGTCAAGGCACAATAGGGCCGACTTTTACAAAGGCACAATAGGGCCTAATTAAATATAATATAATAATATTATTCAACTCTCTCTCAGGTAGAATATTCTTGGAAGTTACAATATTTCAACAAAATGCTCATCACTTTCCCGCTCCACTCCCTGGAAATGCTTCTTGCACTGTTAATATGTATTGCTCCTCCATCACTTCTACATGCTTAGGCCATTCGACCATTGGTAATCCTCTCACAAGCTCCTAGTCAACAAGAAGGCGGCTATGTGGGCATTCTTGGCAGCAGCGACAAAACATTTTCTACTTACTTCACTAAAGTATGTTGTCATTGCTCACAAAGGTGAGTTTTCCTTCTACAGCTCAACAATTCATTTTGCATATAATGTTTTAAGACATGGTTTCCATTCAGGGCTTATATGATTGTCCACATTATTTTCTCGGTGTCACTACCTACAGGTAAAGGACTTTGGCTTATGTATTCACAATTGATTATTGAACATAATTGGGTTTGGCAGCCATAACCGTTTGTGCATTGAAATCTTATAAGTGCACTCTGTAAAAGGCACAAAATTTTTAAACGTCATCATCCCTGCATTCAGCTCAAGAAATAAAACCAGAGGTAACTCATGATGCACTGCTAAGAAACTCTACATTATAGTTCAACACTTGTCCATAGAAGGCTAAAGCAGCTGCCGTGTGGGCATATAAAGTGCAAACTCAAACTGCAATTTTTTTTATGATTCCTTGGATTTGAGTGATTCCTTTCTGTTTCCTCACTTCTTGAACAATGTATATGCAATAGTGTAGTGTCTATTATATAGCATTCTCTGAGCTTTGTCCACATGATTTCTTTGCTTCTCTTGAGTTTGTATTACCCATTTCACAAACACTTCATCCAATGGTTTTGAAGAATTTTGAGTAGGATCTAAACGGTTAATGTATCTTCTACACATGAATTGTTTCTTGAACAATGTATATGAAATAGTGTAGTGTCTATTATATAGCATTCTCTGAGCTTTGTCCACATGATTTCTTGGCTTCTCCTGAGTTTGTATTACCCATTTCACAAACACATAACAGCTTCGAAGAATTTTGAGTAAGATCTAAATGGCTAATATATCTTCTAAACATGAATTGTTTCCTGACATATTGGCATTTCTATGGATTTACACATTTTGCCAATTCCTTGGTGGCTTATTTTACTTTGGCATAGATAGATATTTTGGTCTCTATGCTTGCAGACAAAAACATATAGAAACCTGGTTGCACCGAGAGTAGCAAGGTGCATCTAGAGCCTAGGTAGATTTGTCATCTCTGTATTGTTAAGAAATTAAATTGAGAAAAAATTGAGATCTGCAAAAAAAAAAAATTAATGGCCCACCATAATAATAATAAACTTAAAAATGATGACCATAATAACAGTAAAAATATATAATAAAATAAACCAGCATAGATGCATCTTAACCCCGACCTTTTAAGCATCCATAGGTTTGTGCTTCAATTTTTTTTTGATCCCTCTTGGTGCTTAATAGATCCAGGGTTAATATGGATCTATGCTGGTATGTACAGATAAAGATAGTCCAACAATTATAGATCATGGCAAGTCTCGATATGTGTTTGTGATTTTCATTTGTTTTACGCATAATATCAAAAGAAGGGCTTTGAGTTATTTCCTGGTTGTATTATGTAAGAGGCTCATACTATACAAAGTCGAGAAGAATTCCAGATTTTCCCTTCAGCAGTTGGAGAAAAGGGATTCAGCATTAGTGGCGAGTTCAAGCCAATAACATTTGAATGCAAATTTTGCCAGCTTCTAGTGAGACTGACATGATACTTTCCTCTATAAATATTTACAGCAACATGTGAGAGACTTCTATGGTGGAATTGTTGGGACAAGGCAGCCTAAGTCTATAGATAAACAATGCAAAATGATAGAGGGTTCAATTCTTAGGCATTGACCAACATACTGCTTATTACATTTATGATAAAAAGTTGCAATTCTCCATTTGTCTAAGTTTTTCATTTGTTTTCCATTATAATATTAAAAAAGGGCTTTGAGTTGTTTCCTGGTCCTCACTAGAATATGTAAGAAGCTCATATCATACAAAGTCCAGAACAATTCCAATTTTTCCCTTCAGTGTAGCACGTAGTTGGAGAAAAGGGCTGCAGCATTAGTGGCCAGTTCAAGGTATGAACATTTAAATGCAAATTTTGCTACCTTGTAGAGAAACTGACTTGATATTTTTCTCTATAAATCTTTACAGAAACATGTGAGAGACTTCTAAGGTGGAAATTGTTGGGACAAGGCTGCATAAGTTTATATATAAACAATCCAAAATGATAAAGGGTTCAATAGACTTCCTAGGCATTAACCAATATACTGGTTATTACATTTATGATTAAAAAACAACCTAAATAAAAACTTAAAAAGTAACAGTCATATGGACTGGAATGCTGGCTTTGGATGTAAGCTGCTTTATGTCTTACAATTACTTTGCAATGCCCTTTTCTTAACTTGTGTATTCCATAATTCTTTCTTAACTTGCATGTTTTGTAGTTCAATTACAATGACATGCTGGGACATGCACAATGCTATAAGCAGTCCTTATTTTGTTTTGTGGTATACTAAGAAATCCTTTACACATTACCTAAGTTACCAGGATTCGGATCCGGATATGGATATGGATTCGTCACAGTTTTGAAAAGCTAGGATCCGAATACAGCAGGGATACATCAAGTACAACAAATATAATAATATTTTTTTAAATTTTAATAAACATGTTCAGAGATAAGAATCAAAACCATTCATGAATCACAACATTAGAACTGAAATCATTAGATTTCATCAACTGGAAACACAAGATTCGATATCACACACTCACTCAACGTTCTCTTACTCACTCAGGTGCAATATCACTGCTTGATATTGCTGCTCAATGTTAGTCTCAACTCTCACGTTCACTACTTGCCAGGTGCAATATTAGTCTTGATATAACTGCTCAAGATTTAGTCAGTCTGAAAAACAACGCTCAGTGTCTTGTGTTGGAAGTGGGGAAAGATTTTCTTATAGAATATTTTAAGGGGCTTAGGGTTTAAACAACTGGCAAAAAATGCAAAAAAACCTAAAAAATATTGAAGAGCCTAAAACTCTGTTAAATTTTCCATGGGATCCATGTGTGGTGGGGTAAGTATTACTGGATCCACCTCCAAAAATCAGGAACTGCCTATGGACTATTTGTATCCGCAGATCCTGGTGGATCTGTATCTGAATTCGGATCCAAAATGAGGATCTGCAGATTTAGTAACATGGCACATTACATACCATAAGCAGTCAGTTTGTATAAGAATTCCAAAATACAATTATTATTTTGTTTTATTTTGATATACCTCATCTGAAATCGGTCTACATAAACTTCTAGGGTAACCCACTATTTGAATTTGAATAAAGATATGATAGCACAAGAACAAACCCCTTCAAAAGCATAACAGCCTCAAAAAGAGGAATACCAATGCTTATAACTCTATTATTCTGTAAAGAAGTGTGTTTGATCCCTTCTGCATAACATCTTGCTTTAAAATAGCCCAGTTTCTATCACAGCTTGGCCTCTACCAAGGTCAAGAGCAAAATGAGCCATCATGTTGTGCATTGGCATGAAAGTATTGATATCTTCTGCCTAGTAGGCATACACCATTAGCAAGAACACATACCTCCTCAAATGTTAGTTTAGTAAATCATATTGTTATCTCTCGAACTCTACCCCAGGAAGAAAAACCTAACTTCGGCGAGAGAGCCTAGAGGTACTACCAAGAAAGTCACCCACTGTCACCTTGGTGGCCTTGCTCCACACTTCAGACTAAGAAAGACTAAGCTATCATAGCCAAGGGGGGAATCCCTAAGTGATCCTAGGCCAAACATCGTTGGATTAAGGGTGAGGGGCTTTAACCTAGGTTGATTTTAACTAAACTCACTCAGGGAAACTACGAATCTAGGAAACCTCAAGAGTCTCCTAAACCAAGCTCACAAAGAGCTCACACTACTAGTGCAAGATGCCCAATATTGGACAGTTTAGAGTAGGAATAGGAGCTAGCTGTGGGGGTTCAAGGCCACAAAGTTCCAATTAATTTATTCAGCTTACGTAAATGGTTGAGTGAGTGCAATTTGAATTGTGTATTCCAAAAAGGATTGGAGCACCATTTACCATAACATATTTTCAATTAAGATTGCAACCAACTGAATCATGAAGAATGAACCACATGTGAGTGCCAAAGTGTGTAAAGATCACCTGCAAACAAACTTACAACGAAAAATGCCAAAGAAGCTCATCATCATGATTGAAATGTAACTTAACTTGCTTGCGAGTACAAGTGCCCAGATTAGTGAAACCATTAGAGTTATTTTTGCTGTTGTTATGATTGAAAGGAACAAGCTTAAAACCATCCACAATGTGCTCAGAAATAAACAGCAAAGAATCATGAAAATAGATGCTGAAATTTTAGGACAACTGATTAATTTGATCACAAATCATGTATGCCATTAGAAAGGAGAATTGCCGAGAACTTATGACAGCGGCAATAATGTAAATTGCATCACCATATACTATGAATTTTAGTGTGAAAGATTAATAGATATGTGCATAGGTATTAGAACTTGAAAGGGCATTCATCCACATGAAATTAAATGAGATCAACCATGAAAATGTAAGTTTATTTAGTGTGCAACAAGTCTGAAAACTTTAATCTGTTATCAATGTGCTCAAGAGAAAATTCTTATCATATTAGTGTGTGTTGTCCAGCAAGATGCCACAATAAATAAACTGTGCGAAGTTATTAAGAGGAACTCAGATGTACCATTAAGAATTTAATCATTGAAAATGATGGCAAGTGCTATAGAGTGCTATTGCAATTGCTTCAAAATTTTAGATCCAAATCCTTATGTCATTAAATGTGTGTTTATTAAACCATAAACCAAGGACAAGTAAATGCAATGCCATGAGTGGAAGCAAAGGAACATCAATCATCAACTATCTAGCATCATACTCATCAGCGCATTGATACCATTCATCCATAGACTTATTTATGATGAAAAGAGACTTAGTTTGGCATTCATTAACTTATCACAACACTAGATCCTTTACCCAATGTTGCTGTAGCATATGACAGATTTAAGTGAATGTGCAGCAACAAGTAAATGAAGATCTTAAGATTTAAAGAAACCAGGTTATATGGGTGCCAAAAAAATACTAGAGCAAAGCCTTTATAACAATTAGATCAAATTAAAGAGAAAGCTATGTCTACCATGATCACTTAGAACACAAGTCTAATTTCATAGATTGCTCACCATAGTAGATCTTCAAGGTTTCTACCCAAGTAAGTAAGTCAAAGGTTAGTGCTCAAAATGTTTGCAAATGAAGTTGAGAAGTACTAAATCCCAAGTCAACTTGCTCCAAAAAGATTTTGTTGAAAATACTAAGACAACTGAGAGGGGGAGAGGGAGGGGGAGGGGAAGAGGGGTGAATCAATTGTTATTGTGTTTAAACAATTTATGACTATTCAAACAATTTTTAATCTCTTTCAAGTGACCATCAATATTATACAACATATGAACAACATGAATAATGAACATCAGTCACACATAAGATATACATAGAGACATATTTTCACGAGGAAACCCATAAAGGGAGAAAACCTCTTTTTCTTCAAATGATAGGTAATTTTTTAAGTTCTGTACATCATCTATGTTTGAGCACCAACTCAAAGTGAGGCTACTACCTCTGTTTTACAAGCTCCAACTTGTTGAGAGTACCAACTCTCTGGTTTCTATAACACCCACTAGAAGGAAGCATCAACTCCCTAAATGTTTCAGCACCCACTGGACTTATACAAGCACCAACTTGCATACATAAAACTCTGTGTTTTCCCGAGCACCACCCTGCCACCCTGTTTTCTAACCACAACTAGATGAAAGATACAACTTCCAATATTCAAGCACCAACTTGAATATCAGAGGACCACAGTTTTCCCTAGCATCACCCTACCTCCCTGGTTAAGAATAAATGATTGAATAACAAACAATATAGGTGTTTCACTTCTTACCCCTTCTTCTCTGTTTTGCAATTCTTCTCTACTTCTATCTGTACTACAATTCTGCTCTCGCTTCTATGTTTTTAGCATATGTTTCACATTTCTGAGTTTCTACCTTTCTTACAGTTCAACTCATTTTTCACTCAAAACAACTAACTCTGCACAGTCGTGGAATCTCCATTTTTATGCCCACTCCCTCTTCAGTTACACCTCAAATCTCCTAGGGCAAAAATGCCTCAGCAACTGAATCACCAACCATTCAAGAATCATGATTCAGTTTAGTTAACTGAATCGTAACTGAACAATTAATCATGAAGAGCAACAATAGCCCTTCGATCAACTTTCCAAGTATCCAACACCGTTGGATTACAAGCACAGGGTATCGCGTTGATTTCACGAATTTGCATTTTAGTACTCTTGTGATAGGATTTCTCGACACTCCATGTCGCGATCTCCGAAACTTCGAAAAGAAAAGAGCTTAGCTAGACTAGCTCCTTCCCTTCTCGTGACCATCGGCGGTGACCTGACGCTTATTCACAAAGCGCTTCGCGATTTGCAACTTCGAGACTCCTGTGATGAAGAGTCTCGACTCTTTATGTCGCGATCGCCGAAATGGAGCTTTGCTGAACTGGCTCCTTCCCTTTTCGTGACCATCGACGATGACCAGGCGCTTATCCACAAAGCGCGCTTCGCGATTCACAACTTTTGTCGTGAGTCTCCTTGACGACTCCAACTCCCGGTATCCGAAACTCCGAAATGGAGCCAGATCAACGGTCAACACTCTCCCTTTGATTGACGACTCAGATTAAGTCGCGGTTTCGCATATTGCGAGTTTCCACACCACGCTTCGTTGACTCCTCCAATGTGCAAATCAACGAAATTCCACACCACGCTCTCCTTGACTCCTCCAACTCCCAGTATCCAAAACTACGAAATGGAGCTAGATCAATGGTCCACACTCTCCCTTTGATCGACGACTCAGATTAAGTCGCGGTTTCGCATATCGCGAGTTTCCACACCACGCTCCGTTGACTCCTCCAATGTGCAAATCAACGAAATTCTAATCGCTCGCCCCGTGTCCTCCTCGACGATGGACGATCCTCCTGCTTTCGGGACTTTGTAAGCCCACTTCATCTTGTACTTAAAGATCGTGCTCTTTCTTTTGGATCCAACGATGGTCGGTCCTCGCGCTTAGAGCCAACGTCTGAGATTTGTTCTCCTCTTTTGCGCGTTCCTCCTATCTGTATTCAGATTTGACGGTCATCGAGAATTCTGAGTAAATGATCCAACGATCACTATTGATCTTCACTGTTAATCTTGCCATGCCATCAACGTTGCGTTGTTGATCGTGTTGATCTCACCATCAATTCGTTGCGCTGCTGATCTCGCGATCAATGACAAACACGCCGCCTGTATCTTTTGTCTGTAAAAATGCCAACAGATTTAAACCCTTAGTATTAGAAGCATATGAGTTTATTGCTTTGTAACCTATGTAGATCCATTAAATGATATGGTTTAACCACTAGATCCACAAGAAACGCAAAATTGTTTGAGAGATTAGGCAATGAAGGAAACAATTTGCATGAAATTGTCAAATATTCCAAGGCAATTCAATGCATTTAATTTCAAATCTGAAAATTACTTCCAAGTGACCACAGACAGTAAACTAGGGCTGTTATCACTGAATAATTTTACACTGAAATTATAACAGAAAATTCCAGCGGAAACATAAAGATCAGAGATAAATCATCCATGCACAAGAGACAATTTTTTGTTTAGTAAAATTTTCTGATTGAGAATTTTTTAGGACAAAAATAGTCCTCCAACAAAATTACAACTTTCAACAAATTCTAGAAAACCCTTCCAACTAGCAAACCTATGGTATGACCTGCCGACGTCTCCTGTACAAAATGTATGAATTGTTGATGTCACTTGTATGGACCGTACAGACTGTTGAAGTCACATGTTTTTGCTGCTCTTCTCACATGTGCGACCTCCATCTCTTGGCTGAAAAATTCAGAAAAAAAAGAACAGAAACCCTAGGACAAATTTGCCAAAGTGAAGAATTTCCTTACTGAAATTTTGCCTCCCAATCTCCTTGGAATAAGTGCTTACTCACTTATGCCAACTCCATAATGTCACAATGAGATGTCAAGTGTCTCCTTACATTGCGTCTCATTTTATAGGAGTCTAAAATGAGTTTAGAAGCCCTTAATTTACTTTAAGGAGCTCTTCACTAAACTCAAAATTAAATCATAATTGTTTAATCCTCCATGTGGGTGTGAAGCCCCAACTCAATATACAAGGGGTTTTCACAAAATGAAAAATGCAATGTGACTTCCAACAAAGATTCCCACATGCTCGACACCAAGGCCAATGTGAGAATACCTTCCCATGCTACACAAACACCAACACTCCCTCTTAGCGAGTGAGGTATTTCATCCACCATCACCTAGAAGTATGCCAGTCTCCCACACTGGAAGTGGCTTTGCCTCCCACATTGGATTTGTTACCACAACTACCCTCCAGTCCACCTGATTGGCTGCTCCCTTTGACACATAATCAAATCATGTTATATGATATGGACCCTTCTTGGAAGACACCTTGCTCCTAGAAGCCTTCTTCTTCTGAGCATCCTCAACCCACGACACCTTCTCGACAATCTTGGAAGACTCCTCTCTTCCACCTAAACTTGAAGGTTCACTTCCTTTGGACGGTTGACTCTCTCTCTGAGTATGTTGACTCCCTTTGAAGTCTAACTTCCTCTTGATTTGGAATGATGCTCCTTCCCACTAGATCCTGAAGGAGATCCCTATGAGTCTACACAACCTTCGGAGCTACTTGCTCCTTTTCCTCTGTCACTTTGTTGCTACTTGCCATAACTCACATAGGTTGGCCCTTTAGCCTAAACAACTTGCTCTCTCTAACTCCAAGAACCACTGTTGTGTCTAAGCTATATCCTCTACATGAACAATGCTTGTCCATCTCATAACAAAACCTCTTAGCTCTTCTTCTTAATCATTGAGATTGAGAGCACACTCCTCTTGAGTTCTAGCACCCATAACACATTTTTCACTCTCAACACGTCCCCTGACTCCACTCGGAATGACACTGTTCCAAATCCCTGCATTGCATGCTTGGTACCCATACCAAGTTCCACATACAAATCTGAGTAAGACTTTGTGAAGCTCTCGAACAAATCTCGTGCTTCTGTCATATGACATGTGGCTCCATTATCCACAAACCAAGTCCCACTATCGGAAATTGCATCAGAAAGGGAAGAGACTAATAAGAAGTCCCTTTGAAGCCTATCTCAAATCTCACCTCATCCACCTCTATTGATGATGCTTGTTGCTTCCCTCTCCCTTTCTTTCGCTATGGACACTATGAAGCATAGTGGCCTAGCGTATGACAAACAAAACACTTGACCTTGCTAAGGTTCTTCTTTCTTCTGCCCTTCCTAGCATGAACAACTAGGGCATGATTCTCATCATCACTACTTCTTTGCTTGTTCCTGGACTCTATCCAAGCCTCCTTCTCCTGGGAGCAATCAATCCATAGTCTGTCAAATGGTGGCAACTTCTCTCGTGCATAAATCCCCGTCACAAATGGTTCCCAAGATATTATGGTAGCTGCGGGAGGTATTAACCTCCACGTGTAACCCTGATAACTATAGAATATTTTGGGAAGCAAGAAGAAACCCTAAAGCATTGGACATAACCCTAGAAGACAAGTCAACCAAAGGAAATATTTAATATTGAGTTTTTAGCCTCCAGAATGAGAAGTCGGCACAAACAACTATAAATATAGGATGTCATAGCTCATTTGGACACACACAACTCACAATTGCATAAATTTAGTTGTGCGCAAGTCTGGAGAGCAGCTGCAACTGCAACTATTGCAACTTGTATTTTCGGTTTCAGTCTTGGATTCTCTTGGTTATGGTTTGGACTTTCTGCTTGGTATGCTAACTCTGGAAAGTGATATGCTACCTTGATTGGCTATTAGGCCTAGGGTTTGCTTTCGTAATTATTCTCTATCAAGATTAAGGTGCTCGGGGGTGGCTTTGGCCTATGGTTGGGTGACAATATTGCTATATTGTCTATGGTTAAACGGTCACACCTATTATTTTTAACAGGTTATGGGCCCACACTATTTTCGGATAGTCTAAGCACTAGAAGATAGTTGGGAGGATTTTCTCAATTACAGTTGTAGTTGTAGTCACAGTTTTTGTTGTAGCTACGAAACCCTAACCCTCTTGTTGAGGCACCTTAAGTGAAGAGATTGACCTAATTTCTGGATAGCCTAGTGTGCCCTAACCTAGCGCACCTTCTGGTACTCTCAGCAAGCTAAAACGTCAAGTTTGAGTTTTTGGTCAAAGTCAAAGGTTGACCAAGTCAAAGCAGTCATGACCTACTCTATGAAGTCAGAAAACAAGTTAGAAACGGCTTCTAACTTCAGAGCATGGAAGACAAGGATTGATCTCATCCTTGCCCAGAATAAAGTGTTGGATATCGTGAAAGGAAAGATCGTGGAACCACATTTTGAAGAAGGAAAAGAGAAGGAACCTCATAACGTTGCAGTTATGGAGAAGTTCAAAGACAATGACATCAATGCCATGACTATCATAGTGGACTCTGTAAAAGACCACTTGATCCCCTACATCTCTCATCTTGACACATCTAAGAAGATGTACGATGCCCTAACTAACCTCTTCTCAGTCAGAAACATTGGACAAGTAACGAGTCCGAAGAATGAGCTCTGTGACATGAAAATGAATGACGATGACAACATAACATCATACCTCGTGAGAATCTCTTAGTTAAGAGATCAACTACAAGCTATTGAAGAAATCATTTCAGAGAAGGAACTGGTAAATATAGTACTCAATGGTCTTCCCAAGAAATGGGATGCATTTGACGCAAACATGAACACAAGAAAGGAGTATCCCACATTTGAAGAACTTTGGACTTGCTGTGCACAAGAAGAATCAAGGATTAACGCAAAAGAGAAATCCCAAAAGAAATATGATGATCAAGCCTTCACAACAAAGTTCAAGAATTTCAGGAATAAGAAGAAGTTTGGCTCAATGAAGAAACCAAATCAAGAAAATGATATGTCAAAGATACAATGCTTCAACTGTCGAAAATATGGTCACTATAGGAACCACTGTCCCGAGTTAAAGAAAAAGAAGGAAACAAACGAAGAAACAATTGCCGAAGAAAGGGAACCCTCAAAGAAAGTCAAGCAGGATAAAACAGAGTTCTTCTAAGTCAAGGTAACAATATTATTCAAAGCTCTTGTATATATCATGTTTACATAGTTCCTGTACATATCATGTATATCTATTTCTTAGAAGAAAATATGTTCAAGGGAAACAATACCTATGGAAGAATAAAAGGATAAGGGTTGTTATTACGATGACTACAAGTCAAGCAATACACATGAAAATATGAAGCATGTTGACAATCTTTGGTAAGAATTCTTGTGGAAGATATTATATAAGTAACAACTGCCAGATAAGATGAAATCATAATCAAACCTGAAGAGACCCAGAAGAAGTCAAAACAAAGGAAATTAGAAAAATACTTGTGACACCTTGCAGAAGGCAATAAGAATGCAGATGGAAGCGTGGACTATCTTAGATGGAGAGAGATGATTACAGAATTCCAAAAGAAGAGCATGCACTCATGCATGAAGCAAGGATTAGGAGGGAGTTAATCCTAAATAATATGATCCATTGAGGATTATGAAGTATCTATCCATGTTCCCACTGAAAGTAGCAGCCATGAAAAACAACACGTGTTCAATTTGACTTTAGAAGGAGTTTTCTTTGAAAATAAGCCTTAAAGTATCCTTGGTTGCCCATCTACATCCATGATCCTATGATGAAAGGAAGAAGTTGGAATATTCAGGGCATGGAATCTATAGAAGACTCCATGGACCCAAGAGCTAAAGAGAAACATGAGGAAGAACATGAAGATTCCAAGAAAGAAAGAAAAAGCTAGAACAACCAGTCATTATACCAAGAATCACAAAGACTACTAGCTTGGTTTGAACTCACTAAGAAGCAATCAAGCAGAAGAAATGAAAGTTATGATAAAGAACAATGTGAAAAAGACTTATGAATGGAATAATTGCAAGATTCAAAGGTTCTTCCAGGAGGGAGAACACTATGAGAACAACTTGTTCTAGATATGCCTCTTGTAGTATCCATGGATTGGAATTTACATGTAAAACACTATTTTTCCCAATAAAACAAGTGAGAAAGAAGCTTATACTAGAAAGAGACCCATGTATGCAGATATAAGAAGACCTTGTATGGATTCAAACAACTTGATGCAGAGTATCTCATATACAACAGAAGTGTGGTGAAAACTTTCTACGACAGAGATAATGTATCAAAATAGTTACTCAGAAGTCTGGGATGATGGATTGCTAATCCATGACAAACTCTCATGATGACAAAAGAAGTGCTACTTGGATATGTTTCAGTTTGAGCCTTGCCACGATGTCATGAGCTATTAGGAAACATAAGTGTTGAATTCGACCATGATATATTGTAATGATCAATGCTATATGAAGCCTTCAGAGAAAACCAGTGTTCCATGAAAGACCAAAGTACATTGAGATCAAGTATTACATTCTCCGTGATGAAGTCCAGAAAAGAGAAGTGGTTCTCCAATATATCTCCACAGATGAGCAAATAGCAGATATTTTGGTAAAGCCTCTGTCGAACATGAAAAAGTTTGCGTACTTAAAAAACAAGTTGGGGCTCGTGGAGACGACTTCCTTATTGAAAAAGGAAGAGATTACTCCCAAGTTGGGAGGGAGCACTGATGTGTTATTGATTAATGGGCAATCCTTTTTTAGTTCGAAAAATGGTCCAGGATGAGCAGTTCCTTTCTAGTTCGGAAAGTGGTTTGAGATTTCTGACGGACATGCATTTTCTAGCTCAGAAAATGGTCTAGATCGCACAGTCATTTTCGTAATGAAAATGGTTTGATAGATTGTTGATGTACCATAGACAACAATTCCCCTTGTGGCTAGTGGGGAGAATGGTCTAAGACAATCATTTTTCTTGGCAGTCACTCTGAGTAGTGGTCAAGCAGAATGGTTCGCCTCGTCGGGCAGTCATTCTTTCGAAGTTCACAGTTGTGAGCGATTTCGAAGAATGGTCTATTTTGAAGGTTGGTGCAGGACAGTCATTTCCATTAGGAACTAGTCCGAACAGTGATTCCCTAGGGTAGACTCATTCTATCCATGTTGCACTATGATTAGTGCTGGAGGAATGGCCCAATTAGGTGAATGGTTCAGGTTCAACAATCAGGGACATGCATTCCCTAGGGTAGACTCATTCTCTCCAGGTTGCACTATGACTAGTGCCGGAGGAATGATCTAGTTAGGTGAATGGTCTAGACTCAAAAATCAAGAACAATTATTCTTCTATGCCTAAGAAGAATAGTCTAGATAACCCATGGCTGATGTTTTACATTCTGAGGGCATATGCTCTTCCAGATCTCACAAATGTGAGTGGAAGAATGGCCCAGATGACTCAGTTTATATCATGATATTGTTTTATGCAGGTTGATATCAGATGATATGATTGCTATGGAGACTGTATGTCTCTGGACAATAGATGTATGCTACTGTGGTGGATGTGTTCCACTGGTTGTGACTATGTGTCGCTGATTAAGTAGTCGTGTGGTTGTGTACCACTGGATAGTAGTTGTGTACTACTATGGATAGATACAATTGTGTTCTATTGAATGACATTGTTATGATTTCCATGTAGACTGTCAGTAGTATTGAAAATGATTATCAACTAGATGGATAGTCAGTGTGCTGATGGACAGACATTCTCCAGACGGAAAATGGTCTAGGACATTTATTCTTCTAGGACGTATGTTTGGATTAGAAGAATATTCCTTGTATCCCATGGCGTGGATTCCAACATCTGTTGGAATAGTTATTCTTCTAGGACATATGTTCGTATTAGAAGGATGGTTCTTGTATCACTATGTGGAGTGAGTGACTTATTCAACATCATGTCTGATTACTCTGATGGAGTATGGGTTCGAGAGATGATACAGTTGATGCTATCAGATGATATTGATAGTGATGATGGTGCTTGTGATCTAATCATGAGATAGCTTGTATGGCTATGACGATGCTACTGTTTGAATGGTATGTTTGTGCTCAAGACCATTGCCTTCAATACCTCCCTAGCTAGGAGAGAGTGTTAATATTATGGTAGTTGCGGGAGGTATTAACCTCCACGTGTAACCTTGACAAGTATAGAATATTTTGGGAAGTAAGAAGAAACCCTAAAACATTGGACATAACCCTAGAAGACAAATTGACCAAAGGAAATATTTAATATTGAGTTTTTAGCCTCCAGAATGAGAAGTCAGCGTAGACAGCTAAGGAGGACAAGTATAAATACAGGATGTCAGAGCCCATTTGGACACACACAACTCACAACTGTAGAAATTTAGTTGTGCGCAAGTCTTGAGAGTAGTTGTAGCTGCAACCACTGCAACTTGTATTTTCAGTTTCAGTCTTGGACTCTCTCTTGGTTATGGTTTGGACTTTCTGATTGGTATGCTAACTCTGGAAAGTGATATGCTACCTTGATTGGCTATTAGGCCTAGGGTTTTCTTCCATAATTATTCTCTGTCAAGGTTGAGGTGCTCGGGGGTGGCTTCGGCCTATGGTTGGGTGACTATATTGCTATATTGTCTATGGTTAAACGAGCACACCTATTATTTATAACAACATTCACCAACTTTGTGTCATCAATTGCCTCACCAATGGCTACAAGCTGATCATGAATCTAAGTGATCCTCATGAGGTAGCTCACAACTGTATCTGATTTGGACATCTCAACAGAGCGGAGTTGGTGCCTCAAAATCAACTTCCCATTTGCATTCCCACTTTGGTACAAGCCCACCAAAACATCATACATATCATTTGCTTTCATCTTCTTGGAAATATGAGGAATCAAATGATCCTTCATAGAATCCGACAACACCCACTTGGCCTTCACTTCCCTCTTCCTATGAGCTGCCAATTCATGTGGATCATTTGGATTTGAAATCATCGTCTCAACATACTCTCTAAGATCATTCTCTTCTAAGAGAAAAATGATTCCAGCCTTCCAGGCCTAGAAATTAGTGCCCCCCTCCAACCTGTCCTCAATTTTAAGTGTGTCCACCATTGTGACCTACCCAAAACAAAAAATCTGCAGCCACTTGTGTCTCAAGAGATGACTCCCTCTCTCTCTAGAGCCTATGCTCTGATACCATGTCAAATTTTTAAAGGCAATTCAATGCATTCAATTTCAGATCTGAAAATTACTTCCAAGTGACCTCAAACAATAAACTAGGGCCGTTATCACTGAATAATTTTACATTGAAATTATGATAGAAAATTATAACGGAAACATAACGATCAAAGAGAAATCATCCATGCACAAGAGACACAATTTTTTGTTCATTAAAATTTTCTAATTGAGAATTTCTGAGGACAAAATCAGTCCTCCAAAAAAATTACATTTTTTAGCAAATTTTGGAAAATCCCTTCCAACTTGAAAACATGTGGTACGACTTGCTGACATCACTTGAACAACTGTTGATGTCACTTGCACATAATGTACATACTGTACGCACTATTGACGTCACCTATACAAAATGTACAATTTGTACAGATTGCTGGCGTCGCATGAATGAATTGTAGTGACTGTATAGATCGTACTAATTGTACAAACTGCTAATGTCACTTGTTTTTCCTGCTCCTCTCACACGTGCGACCTCTCTCTCTTGGATGAAAAATTTAGAAAAAAGAACAGAAACCCTAGGACATATTTGCCAAAGTGAAGAATTTCCTTGCTAAAATTTTGCCTCCCAATCTCTTTGGCACAAGTGCTCACTCACTTATGCCAACTCCATAATGTCACAATGAGATGTCGAGTGTCTCCTCACATTGTCTCTCCTTTTATAGGAGTCTAAAGTGTGTTTAGAAGCCCTTAACTTACTTTATGGAACCCTTCACTAAACTCAACATTAAATTAGAATTGTTTAATCCTCCATGTGGGTGTGAAGCCCCAACTCAATATACAAGGGGTTTTCAAAAAATGAAAAATGCATTGTGAGTGCCAACAAAGATTCTCACTTTCTTGAGACCAAGGCCAATGTGAGAATACCTCTCAATGCTACACAAACATCAACATAAATAACCAAGCCTAAGCTAGATCTAAAGCAAAGTAGCATCTAGACCACAAATTCCAATGCATTGACAYTAATCTAAAGAAAATTTGCATGGATCCCAATATGAGTAGATATGGTTGATTTTAGGTACATGGATCCAAATGCAGGTACAAAAATCTCAAAGCGTAGTGCATGGATTCCAATGTGGGGCGGTCAYCTATAATGATGTAATTAAACTTCAAACAAGTCATTGGGCAATAAATAACAAGTAATATCCTCTAACAACAATTTAACCTAGGTATTTTTTATAAATTCTCTATGTTTACCATCGTGTGACAACTTTTACCCCTATTACATGTGTCTAGGAAAAAATATATTTTCTAAGTAATTTAATTAAGGTAGGAGAATTTGATGAATAATCGATGGAAAAAGGTAGGGAAACTTTATATTTTGGCTCTCAAAGTCATTTTTAATGGTGTATTGGGTCTTTCGTTGGTATAACTAGCCTTTTTGATCTAGGAATTTTCATTTTTTGCACTTGTAAGCCTTTTCAAAGGGAGCTTAGCATTCAGTTACCACCTCGACACCTTTTTATTATCCCCTTTCACATTTTGTTTTATTTTTCCTAGTCCTTTTTCTTTAGATATGCGTTTTTAGCATAGGATCTTGACGACCTTTTTATGAGGTGGCATAGCTCTAGCCTTAGTATTTTTTTTCATTTTTTAATATTTACACTCTTCACCTTTAGCATTTTTGGCTTAATTTTTTAACTTTGGCTTACAATTTTCTTCATCTAGACCTTGTTGAATGACCTTTGATAAGTCAAATATAAGCATGGATACTATTTTTTTTTATGAATGGAATAGTAGTGAAGGGGAATGATGAAAAGTGTTAGACCTAGTTAGGATATGGACACACTACTTACCAAATTAGCAATAGTACATATAATCCTAAGTAAAGACATCATTTATATAAGGACAACATGTACCCCCATGGTAAAAATGAGACACAATGATAAAATTATTAGTGTTAAGTAGTGTTATTAGATATAACCCATGTTAATTACTTTCACGACAAGTTAGAAGGAATCACACCACTTCTAAGCAGGAAACCATCACATGAAATCATAGCACATCATCTGAAAGAAGCATGAAGTACCATATGCACAAGCCCATGCCATATGGAGTGTAAATCATAGGAGATGATATACCATGGTACAACTATCTGAAGAAGTTCATGGATGATATCAGGTTGGAAGGACTAGAAGATTAGGCTGGAACTAGTAGACACAAGCATGAGAGCTCATGCAATCAACATCAATGCACTCTTGAAAGGTTGGTCTCGAGGTAGTTCCCCTTGAGGAGGAAACATATACCATTCATAAACGATGAAATTCTACAAAGATAATAGTAAATACTTTACAAATTATTCAGTTGTGTATATCTGTAGATGAATTATTCTTGTGAAAGTGCCTCAATTAGGCAATGGTTGTTGATGACTCTGCCACGATTAAGGTTGAAATTGAATTTTGAATTGAATTCCATTGTCCAACGTGCTAGTAGGCACCCTTGCCACACAAGGTTCATTGTTCTTCACTTCTTCCATAGGGAGTAGAAATTCTTCAAGTTTAGGAAAGTTTCCAAAGTTGTTTAGTAATAAAGAAAGGTCTTAATTATCCTCATTAAAATCTTGTGTAACATGAGAATTTTCATCACACTTTTGCATGAATACTAGATGAATTCATTTGCATCCCAAGCAAAAAGTCGTTATTAGCAAACTTAAATTGTCAATAATCTATGCGAATTCATTTTCCTTCCATGGTGGACACAAGGATTTAGATTGCAATATTTAGCCCCCTAGTCGAGAATTGTCATGGACAACAATATTGTTTGAAAAACATCATAAATACAAAATACATCTTCCACTACTTTGCAACAACAAAGATAAAACTATAACAAGATTTTGAAAGAACTAATTAACAAAGCACCACTTAACAACTTCAAAATTGATTACCCCTTTAAAATTGATCATGTGCTACCTACATTTTTGTTTATAGAGGTTTCATGGTGTGATACTAGATACCAAATTACAACTTGGATTGGATATGTGCTAGAGAGACTTCATTGGCCCATCACTACAATTATTGTCTTCAACATTATTGTCTAAATCTTAGACAATGTTTTTGATCACATGCCCAAACTTGCCAGGGTGTTATCTTTTTGCTTTGCCATTGAGGATCTTTATTCTAACTAATCCTTGTGCTAGTTTACTTGGTTGCTTAGACAATGTTCTTCATTTCCTTTCACCTTCAGGTATTCGAGCTGCTATTTGCTTGACTTTTGTGAGAGGAAGGGATATCTTCATGCAAGGATGGTGAGTTGCATATGAAAATGATGGAGGAGAGAGCACATTACCACATGAGTAAGGCACATGCATGCATGCATGTTCTATTTTGGGAGAGATTCTTGCATGCATGGCACACTATTTTGGGAGGCATGCATGGTGCATTATTTTGTGAGAGGTTCCCTCAAGCATGTGGTGTACTATTGTGGTAGAGATTTCCGCACGTAAGGCACAATTATTCTGGAAGAGGTTCTTGCATGCATGGTGCACTATTTTGGGAGAGATTCCCTTTTGCATGTGGCACACTACTATTGGAGAGATTCTTGCATGCAAGATGCAATTACTCTAGGAGTTATAGTGCATGCATGAGCATGTTAGGTGCACCTTTCTTGAAGCTATTTGAACATGTTTTGTAACCTCTTCTTCCTCATGTTATATAAAGGAGAGGAAGGTGAACTACTTAGATGCAACACAAAAGAGAAGCTTGATTTGCAACAAGTATTAGCAACAAAGATTGTTGTGCTCTAGTGATTCTTTTTTGTTTTTTTAAGATGAGTTAGAGCACAATTTTTTCTTTTTTGTGTGGACAAACTATGTGTTATGTCAACTTCTATTGTGTTTCATTTAGTCTTAGTTGAGGAATTATACTAAAGAGTGACCTAGGGTAGTAGAGTGATTTTTCTAGCCTGTGAGTGGTGTGTGATAACATGGTTTTTGAGTGAGACACTTGCGATTAATACAAAGTTGTCCTCTAGAATTTCCAGATTGTGATTAATGTAGATCTAGCCTTTATCTTTTCCCCAATTTGATATAAACTTGTGATATGCAATGTCTATGATTTTGAGTTTTCCTCACATTGCTTCGTTTAAGCAGATCCACTGTTTTGATGGGTATTTCCTAATCTTTAGTTGTTTGTCGTGTGAATTGATTCTACGAGTGGAGATGTGCCTATCATGTACTAACATTTAATTCCTCGATGATACCAAACTCTAAAAGCTAATTAACCTAATGAATATGCACCTGCGAATGACTATCTAAGATTTAATAACACAAGAAGTTGCTCCACATCTTTCTCTGAAATATTTAGCCCCTGTCAACAACAAATGAGTTGTTCGAATGTGGAGCATTTGATCATGGGTTGTGCATGCAAGAAAGTATTTGAAGGGCACTTCTCTCGATTTGGTCACACATGGTGTTTGTCTCCTCATTGTAATGCAAAAGAAAACATTATTTTATTCTTTACAAAACAAAACCCAAAAATAATAAATTAAAAACACAAAATAAAAATAAAAATAAAATAAAAAATTTTCAAAACCCCAAAAGGAAAGAAAATAATCTTTTGTATTATCAGATGGAGCATCCATTCCAATTTAGGCAACTATCACCCTTAGAGCATTTGAATTGTGTCACTTTCCCCTGCATTGTCGCATGCATCATTGGGTCTTGAGTCCTATCTTTTGCCCTTCAAATCAACCTTGTCACCTTGGTGTTAGAATATCGACTTATTTAATGTAATACTCCAATTTTGATCCCCAAATTAGCAATGTATTTTTGTTTATTTAATGAAAGGCTGAAGAGCCTAGCAATGTAATAGCGTTGAATATTAATAATAAAAATGCATCATTGGCTGCAAGACGAATAAGGACAAAGTCATAGGGGATATGATTCCACAAGTGAGGGGATAAAGGGGATAAATCGATTTATTATATTTTATTAAAACCTATCTTGGAATTAGTTGGGAAAAGTGGTTACACAAGCTTCTTGGAGAAGCCATGTGGTGCATTATTGCATGCAAATATATAAACCATGATGTTGGTTGTTGGGGGGCTCCTCATTCATTCTTGCCCATTCTAGTTCTTGGTTTTTGGCATGGAACAAAATGTTGGAGGAGAGAGCTACTACTAGTTGGCTGTAGTTATCTATTGGTTATTCCAACAAGAAAATAATGCCTATGTGCACAATAATGATGACAATTGAGTAACAACTGTCCACAATCGAGAATCCATGGAATTTTCAACATTGAGATTTCTTGGCCAGTAGCACTGGAGCCTTGTAAAGAAGTGGAACAATATGAGGGACTGCATTGCAAAGAAGGGGGTTCTTTTCTTTGGGTTGTGCAGGTTGAGGGGGAAAGAGAGTTGGTAAGTTGAGATTTGTTGTGTGATTGAGTGGATTGTGAGAGTTTGATAGTTGATTGGTGTGTGTGTTTTAGAGTCGACCTAGGCACCCGTCCTTGTGGATTCATAACCTTAGCTTGGGAGTGGCCTATCATAGAGAGTGAAAGTTCAATGGATCCTAAGGTTGGGTGGAACGTCTGTAGCCAATTGGTGTGGTTTTTTGATAAGAATAAGTTCTTTGTTCTCCGTGTTTCATCTATTTTTGTTGTGTTGCTTACTTTATAATGTTGTATCTTGCATGAGCATATGATTAATTCATGTTTTCTTGAATAACGCATGAGCTTGTAATTGTTAGTATGATTCTTGATTGTTGTATGAGCTTTAGTTCAGTTGCATGCTTCTTGCATTATTTTATATTGGTATTAAAGTGTTGGTTGCAACACTTAGGCTATATGGACCCACATATAGGTTAATATTTAGCAAACACCAAGCTAGAAGGTGCATTATTTTATATTGGTATTAAAGTGTTGGTTGCAACACTTAGGCTATATGGACCCACATATAGGTTAATATTTAGCAAACACCAAGCTAGAAGGTGCCTCAAAGGTCAGGGAAAGTTTTCTTGATTTTTGTTTTGTAAGTTAGAGATTTATATTACCTTCATAAAACTGAAACTGAGTTCCAAACACATAACATTCCACGTGATGCTGGGGCTGCCAAAAATGGAAACCAACTCCAACACCAAGTCCCAAATGTATGCAAATACCTGCCATGTGGGCCAAAATCGACTTTCACAATACTACTATATTGTCTACAAAGCGAGCCTAGATTCAAAGGAAATGCCTGCCATGTGGGCCAAAATCGACTTTCACAATACTACTATATTGTCTACAAAGGGAGCCAGATTCAAAGGAAACCTGAAAACTATGTAAACTAAGATAACAAGATAGACAAAATTCATAGCTGGGAGGATTGATCAAACGCTTGACGGATCGTTGTTGCCATCACGTTGAGGAGAATCTGGCCAAGTTGCAGCAAAGGCGCGCTGATGACGACACTCTGGACATTGTTGGCATGGTTGCATTATCTCTTGACGAAATTGTTGTTCTCCCATGTCCCTCCAAAGATCAAAAATCAATTGAAGTTGTTCATCTGAAAGTCTTCTGGGAGAATCCTCTCCACCAATCCAATCTAGTGGAAGTTCTCCTCTTGAGCCTAAGACCTGGTACCGATATTGTTCCTCCTGATCAAAGGAGTGGACTCCTCTGGTTGGACGCTTCTCTCGGAAGGCGAAACTGGGACATCCTCATTGTCTTAGTTTTGAATCGGTGGTAACTCGTCCTCCACAATCACATATCCCCGAAACTCCTCCCGAGGAATTGTCGTCGAGTCCCTGTCCTCTGCCATTGGGTACAAAGTCTGGTGGGACGAAGAGACACCGGAAGAAGGAGAAGGAGATCGACGCCGGCTTGAGAAACTTCGGAAAGTTCCCATCCCTCTACATACCTTGCCTATTTCACGAGGCATGATGCAAGGATGGTAGGAATTCAACACACAATTGAGAAAAAACTAGAAGAAACCTAAGACTAGAATTCTGCGGGTGGTAACAAAGTAATATACCGTGTTTCTACTAGAAGTGAATGGTAAGGGCGCGATAGACTCCAAATATATAATAAATGAAAACATCTCGAGGTCCATAACCATTAAAACCTTCATTACAATGTCATAAACACCTTTTGCATCAACAATACTAGAGCTTGCAGAGCTAGCCGACGACGTAACCTGAATCATTAAGGTTTGCATGAGTGAGCGACCTCAAATGTTTAAGCCTGCGTCCATAACCGGCCTCGAGTGAATATCATAGTGCTTGGTGGCTGCACGGAAGGCCATGTGGCTTAATTGCACGCTGAGCAAGGTGGCACCCCATCCGGGGATTTGCAGTTCGACTGAGCCATTTCTATGCATTCCAAGAGAAGGGGAGGAGCAGGTTGATGATTGGCTTCAAAAAAGATGTCTTGCTCCCCATTATTAACCCCAACATTTGTTAATTTATCCGATATCTTGTTTGCTTCTCTCTTAACATGAGAGGGGATGATCACAAGATTGGGAAACAACAAAGATTTGATGAGATCCAGATTGTTGAGGAGCCTCTAGCTGGGCGAAATCTTAGCGAGATCATAACCATTCAATAGCTTGGTGAACAAAGAGATGATAATTTGAGAGTCCCCTTCCACAATGAGCTTCCTATAACTTATTTGAGAGGCCAATTGAACCCCTCAAAGAAGGCCCCATAGCTTAGCTGAGTTATTGGAGTAATGTCCTAGACTCCCCGCAATGATATGACATATATTTCCATTTTCATCTCTAAAAAACAAAACGAATCCCGTCGGCCTCGGATTCCCTTCGGAGGCTTGATCAAAATTCATTATGTGGAATCCGATAGGGGGACTTTGCCAGGAGACAAGACCGTGCATAGAAATAGAGCGAGAGATGGTGGAGTTCTGAGCTTGATTAAGATTCATGTGGCAATTAGAGAGAATGGTGTGTTCATTGGGCTCACAAGAAAGACTATCTTTAGACCATTGCTGAGACTTGATAGTTTCATGAATGCTCTCGCAAATTTTGGACCAGACATAAGATTCCAGAGATTGCTTGGAGTAAAAAATTCTTCTATTCCTTTCCTTCCAAATCTGCCAAACCACAAAGCTATGGCGCAGTTGCCAAATTTAGTTGAGAATTGGATTTTTGAACGTTGAGGGCCTCCAACTTTCAATGGAGTTAATGATACTATCAATCCTCTTGTCGGTTTGCCTCATGGCTTGGGAGACATGATCTGAAATAAGAGAACTAAGGAGCATTGATTAAGGAGGTGTTCCATGGATTCCTCTTGTTGGGAATAGAGAGGGCATGTTGAGGGGCCAATGAATCCCCGCTTTCTGAGGTTGTCCCAAGTAAGAATATGATTTTGGACTAGTAACTAGAGAAAGATGCTAACTTTGGGCCAAAGGATTGATTCCCAAATGACGCACCAGATCTTGTCATTGGGTTGAAGGTGAAACTAAGCCTTGAGACCATAGACTTCTTTGATAGTAAAAGTTCTGTAAGATGAATGACCCCAGTGGAGAATGTCCGGTCCATGTTGGGTGCAAATTCTCCTTAGAGTAGTTTCGTCCTACCATGGCCCCAAGTTACAGTCCACTGGTAAGTTGAGGTCCCTGTGAGGTAATTTCCATTCCTGCCAAGGATGAGGAGGAGCCGAGGTCTTCCAAAAATCCGCAACTTGCAGGCTTCCAGTGTGCTTCATGTAAGTGTAGATATCTTGCATGTTTTCCTGTAGGAGTAGCGGTTGCATTTGCTGCCAGGAATCCTACCAGAATAAAGCCTCCTGAACATCCCAAAGTTCCCAGAAGGCACGTCCTTGGATGAGGGTAAGATTCTGCTATGCAACATTCCATATGAGGGATCTAGAGAGTTGAGCGTTCCATCTCATAATTTTCGCTTCCTTTGTGTGAGGGGTGTACTTTTGTCTCCATAGTCGAGCCCAAAGGTCCTCTGGGTGCTTTATCCAATGCCACCATATTTTAGCTCTCATTATTTCATTCAACAAGCAAGGGTCTCGTAGCCCAAGGCCTCCAAAAAGCTTTGGTTTGCAGAGCTTTTCCCAACTGACCAAGGCCCATTTGCGGCCTTCCTTATGGCCCCACCAAAGGAAATTTCTTTGAATGTTGCATATGGTTTTAAGAACGAACTTTGGGGTAGAAAATGCCAAAAAAAGGTAGACATGGATGGCTTGGAGAATTGATTTAAGGAGCACAAGACGATTGGCCAGGTTGAGAGAGCGAAAGGTCCAAGAGTTCAAGCGACAGGTCAAGGATTGAAGGAGAAATTTCCAAGAGTCATTGTGCAGGGCAGAATCAATGAGGGGGATGCCCAAGTATTTGGAAGGAAGGGAGATTCGAGGAAAGCCTAAAATGTGGGAAATGTGATTCTGAATAGCTAAAGGAGTTTTGAAGAAGAAGATTTGGGATTTTTCAGTATTGATAGTAGTTCCTGAGGCCTCACTGTAATCATTTAGGATGTTGTGAATCTTGAGGGATTCCTTGGTTGTGGGTGAGTCCATCATCATGGTATTGTCCACAAATTGACTATGAGAAACAATTGGTTGGATTCCATGTAGGGGAAGGCCTTGGAGAGAACCATCGATGATGGAGGCTTTGATGTAATGACTTAATCCTTCAACAATGATGACAAAGAGGAAGGGGGAAAGAGGATTCCCTTGACGGATACCTCTAGAGGGTGCAAAAGTCTTAGAAGGAACACCGTTGACTAAGATGGAAAAGAAAGCCAAAGAGGTGAGGTTGAGAAATGAGTTAACCCACTCATTGCAAAAGCCAAAAGAAGAGATTTCATGTATTGCCAACTGAGTGTATCAAAGGCTTTTGAGAGGTCCAGCTTAATGATCATACTTGGAGTGCGGGAGGATTTCAGAGAGTGTATTACCTCATGATTGTGAATGACACTGTCCAAGATTTGACGCCCTTCTACATAACCTGATTTCTCTTTGGAAATAAAAAAAGGAAGAATAGACTTAAGTGTAAGAGCCATTACCTTCGTTATAATCTTGTAGATGATGTTGTAGAGAGAAATCAATCGAAACTGTCTGGGACGTGTAACCTGCTCCTCCTTCGGGATCAAAGTAAGGAAAGTGACATTAAGTGTCAATAAGACTCCACTTGAGATGCGAGAATCTTACACTAATTGCCAGACTTCTTCACAGACCATGTGCCAACAATGATGGAAAAATTATGTCATAAAACTGTCAGGTCACGGGGATTTCCTAGCTAGCATCTCTTTTATTTATTTATCCACTTCCTCAATTGAAATTGATCTTAGAGGTGCCTCATTTTGTTCCCTTGTAACCATAGCCGGAATATGTTGAGTTATTTTGCCAATAGCTTGTGATCTATCTGGGCAAGGATGGGACAACGGATCTTGATAGTAGTTGACAAGTTTGTTCTCCATTTCCTCATGGTCCATAATCTGTTGACCTTGATCATTTTCCAGTCTAGTGATTCGATTGACATGTCTTCTATGAATCATGGATCGATTGAAAAATTTGGAATTCTTCTCTCCCTCTTTTAGCCACTGCACTCTTGATTTTTTACGCCAAAGGGTTTCCTCTTGCCTATATCTTTCCTCCAAGTGTTGTTTTAGATGTTTCTCCTCTTATTGAAGAGATTCAATACTGCCTTAGGTTATAAGTTGTCTTTGTATTTCCTCCATGCATTCTTCTAGAGACCTTTGAGCTTGGAATATATTACCAAAGACATTTTTATTCCATTCCCTTAGGTTTTGTTTGAAGTTATTTAGCCTCCGTTGAAATTTGTACATCAGGGTTCCATGGGAGATTGTTGCATTGACCCACCAGGTGGGAGCATTTTCTTGGAAATCTGGATTAGAAAGCCAAAAAATTTCAAACCTAAACGAATTTTTATGGGAAGAGCTAGCTATATCCACCTAGAGCTGAATCGTCCAGTGATCTGAACCAGAGCGAGGAAAGATGTTGGCTTCCATGAGGAGACCCTCCAACATTAGATATTTTGAAATGAGGAATTTTTTGGGCCGACAAGCGACTTTGTGAGATCCAAAGAGACGATTGGACCAAGTGAAGATTCTATTTATGGTTTCTATGTTAATCAAATGAAGGTCGTCAATTATTTTTTGAAGACCGTCGTTGTCCCTATCCAATATTCTAATGCCCCCCTCTTTTCCTCCAAAGAAAGAATGATGTTGAAGTCTTTGCCTAAAATCCATTGCATGTGTCCCACTGTAGCACCGATGTTAGACAAATTGTTTAGAAATGATTCCTTCTCCTGAGGCATATGTGGACCATACGCATTTGTGATAACCCCTTATTTATTTGAACCAATGGCCCAATAGTGAGCAATGATAGTCCATTGGGTAGAATAGAAGTTGTCCATTATCACCGTGGCTAGGTTCCATAGAATTGCAATCATCCCTTGCTCCTGTAGAATCATTGTATACATATTTCCTCTATTTCCAACAACAAGATAACGTGTTTTCTTCTAAGACATTTGCACACTTCGTCTCTTGTAATAATAGGATATTTGGATTCTCTGCCATGATACTGTTTCAAAGAACCCTTTGCTCGGTTCTTCCATTGAGGCCTCTAACATTCCATGAAATAATATTCATGAGGAAGGTGGAGGAGGAGAGTTAAACAAGCCCTCAGTGAGCTTTTGGACCTGTCCCGAGTTGATCATGAAACTGCCTACCTCACAAATGAGTTGTTGGGCTGATTTTATTCCTTGTACTTTCCCTTCTTTTGGTGTTTTACGAGTATCCTTTCAAGGATCTGTATGAATTCCAAGTCCGCCCTCAAATTTGGATGTCGCTCCTACTGTGGAGTTCAGATAAACTTTATGAACCTTGCATAATTGCTCCAGGGGAAGGGTTTGCATATCCTACTTGTGATATGCCTCCTCAAGCCACTCCAGATATATATATGCTAATTCTCTTTCATCTAGCATCATGTCCATTTCCCCGCCCTCCTTTGTGATCCAATCCTCCTCGAGTGGTGACTTGTTATTGGGTGTGATGATCTGCTCTAGAACGGGCTCTAAAATCTCTTTAGCTTTACCTCGTGTGTTTCCTTGCCTGAATACTGGTGAGGGTCTTCCACTGCCTGGGAATCCAAAAGTTGATTTAAGACTTCAAAGGATTTTCTCGTAGATGATTTCTTAGCAGTTCCCGAGGTGGGTTTTTTCTAATTTTTCTTGTTCTTCCCCTAGACTTGAGTGAAGCCATCTTTGGGTTTTTCAGGAGCTCTTGCTGTCGAGATTTGAGGGGCAATCCCTAAACAAGTGACCATGCTCATGGAATTTTGGGCATTTGAAGGGAATGTGCTCATAATCAATGGTTTGAACCCATTCTTCATCCTGATACTCTAATGTTATAGACCTTGGTAAAGGCTTAGAATATTCATATAAACGTGGTTCCAGAGATATGAAGTATATTGACTTTGTCGTGTTGCCTCTGCTGGTTTGATCTAGACACCATGGGTGTTTCCAATGCTAGCAAGAATTTCCCCAAGTCTAAATTCTTGTGGAAGCGAATAGAGTTTGATCCATACAGGGGCATAGGAAAAGTCCCCCTTTTTTTTTTCGGGCTGAAAATTTCAATCCAAAACCTTAGATAGATTCAGAAGGAGTTGAAAAAATAGGTTCCATTCTCAAAGATCCGATCCTTTTCTTCAAGATTGTGAAATATAGTCATGAAGAAATCCTTGGATCCTAAATGAAGATCACAGTGACCCTTGGGTTTCCACCAGGTATTGATCCATTTGATCAGGTCTCGTTCTGAGGGCCATAACCCTAAGAACTTGTCGATTAGGGCATGATCTCTCATGAATTGAGTTTGTTCCCCTACTCTTGCAGAGTTGACCACATACCTTGGTGCCGCAGAAGCCTGAGGAATGCACTTACTCGGTTCCCATACTTGAGTCAATTTTGGATGAGAGGATTCAGCCTCAACTTCCATTACTTTGTCGTTTTGAAACTCTTCTTGATAGATATGTTCCCGTATATAGGGCGGCGACTTGAAAGGAGGCCACGAGACAAAAACATCGGACGGTTCACTTGCTACAACATTGCGGTATGAGGGGGATTTCTCCCCCTTCGTTTCAATCATCGAGTCGTGATCAAAGATGCTCGAGGTTGTGATCCATTACGTATATTTCAATGATTGTTTTTTAGTTCAGAAATCCTAGGTCGATGTGAACATTAAACTCTTACAGAGCGCTTCTCTCCAAATCACAGTCTTACCTGGAAAATATTTTTCTTGAAATTATAAAATTAATCATTTTTAAGAATTTTGGAAAAAAATGGATTTTTTTCATACAACGACATCAGTGACTATGTGTAGGGTGACATCATTGATGATTTGGACAATCCATGGTGGTGGTATCAGGGGTCTATGGTGTGTAGTGGCAGGCCCACTGGTGACGTCAATGCCACATTCGGTAAGTGGTTTGTGGTAATTTGGATTCATGGTATTCGAGCCTGATTCCAAACCCCTGCAACCAACCAGAGGTTAACACGTGGCATAAGGGTGGTAAATGATATCAGGACTCTGGGATCATCCCAATTCCTGTGCTATTCAAACTCCCACGATGCACAACCATCCTTGATCTTCTTCCCTTCTCCACCCTCTAATCTAGTGTCGATCAAGTTTGTATGGTTTAGGTTGGGTGCATCTTGGCATCCCGTATAAGATCTCAGCCATATATATGAGATTTATGGTCAACGATATGTGCGCTCAGGATAGAGGATAGGATGGGACCTTCCTATCCTATCGACCATTCAAAACATGTCGCGTAAATTGTTGGGGTGGGGCCAGAGGAAAAGAAAAGAAAAGAAAGAAAAAAGAGAAAGAAAGAAGAGGAAGAAGGAAGGGGACTACATGAGGATGACGAGGTAGGACCAGTTTGGATGGAGGGATGATATGGCATCACCTCAGGGTTCCATGTGGATATGAGGTGCCACGTCAACAAATATTCACATAGGTAGATGATGCCTTCTGTTTAAGAAAAAACTAAGTTTGGAGCCAAAGTTTTATTTCAGCTATAATAGGAGCATAATAACCTAGATTGAGATGAAATTTTCTAGGTATGTCCGCAGTGAGGAGGACTACAAAAGAGCTAGTGAGGTCCATTCCTCAAATAAGCACCAATTCTCCATAATTTTCAAATTAGCTATTCATGAAGAATAAACTAGTAATCTATGTCATAACCTCTATTTCTGATGAGATTTTTACACTGAGATAAGGAAGAAGACATGAAAATACCTAGTAAAGGAACTGGTCAAATTCTAAGGGGTTTGAAATGGGGATGTTAAAACATGCCAAAATCCACTATTCTAGACTACCTTTTGAGAATTTTTGGGATTTTCAGAAGAGGAAAATGAACCCCAGAAACACAAAACATCCTAATGCAAAAGAAAACATTGTTTTATTTTTTATAAAAAAAAAAACCCAAAACAAGAAATGAAAAACACAAAATTAAAAAAAAATCTAATTTTTTCAAAAACCAAAAGGGAAAGAAAATAAGCTTTTGTATTATCAAATGGAGCATCCATTCCAATTTAGGAAACTGTCACTCTTACTTGGAGCATTCAAATTGTGCCACCTTTTCCTACATTGTCACATGCATCATTGGGTCTTGAGTTCTATATTTTTCCATTCAAATTGACCTTGTCACCTTGGTGTTGGAATACCCGACTTATATTATGCAATACCCCAACTTTGATCCCTAAATTAGCAATGTGTTTTTGTTTATTTGATGAAAGGTCGAAGAGCCTAAAAATGTAATAACATTGAATATTAATAATAAAAATGCATCGTTGGTTGCAAGACGGATAAGGATAGAGTCATATAGGGCTATGATTTCACAAGTGAGGGGGATAAAGGGGCTAAGCCAATTTATCATATTTTATTAAAACCCATCTTTGAATTAGTTGGGAAAAATGGTTATGTGATATTCTTGGAGAAGCCACGTGGTGCATTATTACATGCAAATATATAAACCATGATTTTGGTTGTTGGGAGGTTCCTCATTTATTCTTGTCGATTGTTGATCTTGGTTTTTGGTGTGAGAACGAAATGCTGGAGGAAAGAGCCATCACTAGTTGGATGTAGTTATCTATTGGTTATTCCAATAAGAAAATACTGTCTATGTGCACGAGAATGATGGAAGTTGAGTAACAATTGTCCACAACTGAGAATCCATGGAAATTCCAACATTGAGATTTCCTAGCCAGTAGCACTAGAGCCCTGGGAAGAAGTTGAACAACTTGAAGGACTACATTATAGAGAAGGGGGTTATTTTCTTTGGGTTGTGAAGGCCTAGGGGGAAAGAGAGTTGGTGAGTTGAGATTTATTGTGTAATTGAGCATATTGTGAGAGCTTGATAATTGATTGGTGGGTGTGTTTTAGAGTTGGCTTAGGCACCCATTCTTTTGGATTCATAACCTCATCTTGGGGGTGGCCTTTCATAGAGAGTGAATGTTTAATGGATCCTAAGGTTGGGTGGAATTTTGGATATCTGCAGTCAGTTGGTGTGGTTTTCTGATAAAGATAAGCTCTTTGTCCGCTGTGTTTCATATATTTATGTTGTGTCATTTACTTTATAATGTTGTATTTTGCATGAGCATATGATTAATTCATGTTCTCTTAAATAATGCATGAGCCTGTAATTGTTAGTATGATATTTGATTGTTGCATGAGATTTGGTTTTGTTGCATGCTTCTTGTATTATTTTATATTGGTATCACAAGCTCAAATTCATTTCAAGAATGAAAATTTTTGAGGTACCTGGGCAAGAGATACATTTCAATTTGGTATGAGAGTTCCAGTTGCAGTGCTTGGGCTGTATGGGTTGATATATAGGTTAATTTTTTGAAATTATGAAATTAAGCATTTTTTAGAATTTTGGAAAAATTGGAATTTTTTCATATAGTGACGTCAGTGATGACGTGGAGGGTGTTAGGATATTTAGACATTTAGGAGTAATTTAAGATCAATTTGGTCTAATGTGTATTTATGTAAAAGTGTGTCTCTTAGTGTGTTTCTTTAGTATGCATTTACAGTTATGTAATCTGACGATTACGATATGTTCTAGACATAGAGTGATCCAACGAATCATATTCTACTTGATCTTAACAACAACATTGTGTTGATATTATGGTAGTTGCGGGAGGTATTAACCTCCACGTGTAACCCTGACAAGAATAGAATATTCTGGGAAGCAAGAAGAAACCCTAAAGCTTTGGACATAACCCTAGAAGACAAATTGGCTAAAGGAAATATTTAATATTGAGTTTTTAGCCTCCAGAATGAGAAGTCGGCCCAGACAACTAAGGAGAAGAAATATAAATACATGACGACATATCTCATTTGATACACACGACAACTGCAAAAATGTAGGAGTGTGTACTGCAGAAACTAAGTAAGTGCGCAAGCCTTGAGAGTAACTGCAGCTGCAACCACTGCAACTTGTACTTTTGGTTTAGGCTTGGACTTTCTATTGGATATGGTTTGTACTTTATGCCTTTTGTGCTAGCTCTGGAAAGAGGTATGTTATATTGATTGGCTATTAGGCCTAGGGTTTGCTTCCAGAATTATTCTCTTTCAAGGTTAAGGTGCTCGGGGGGTGGCTTCGGCCTATGGTTGGGTGACAATATCGCTATATTGTCTATGGTTAAACGAGCACACCTATTATTTCTAAAAGGTTATGGGCCCACACTATCTTCAGACAATCTAACCACTGGAAGATAGATTGGGAGGATTTTCTCAGTTACAGCTGTAGTTGCAGTTAGTTTTGTTGCAATAACGAAACCCTAACCCTCTTGTTGAGGCACCTTAAGTGAATATATTGACATAATTTTTGGATAGCCTAGTGAGAAAGCATAACCCAATGCACCTCCTAGTACTCTCAACAAGCTAAGACACCAAGTTTGATCTTTTGGTAAAAGTCAAAGGTTGAGCAAGTCAAAGTCAAAGGTTGACCAAGTCAAAGAAGACACAACTTACTCTATGAAATCGGAAAACAAGTTAGAAGGGGCTTCTAACTTCAGAGCATAGAAGACAAGGATTGACCTCATCCTTGCCAAAAATAAAGTGTTGGATATCGTGAAAGGAAAGATTGTGGAACCACATGTTGAAGAAGGAAAAGAGAAGGAACCTCGGAACGTTGCAATTATGGAGAAGTTCAAGGACAATGACATCAATGCCATGAGTATCATAGTGGACTCTGTAAAAGACCGCTTGATACCCTACATCTGTTAATGTTTAAGCCATTATTATAGTTCTTTGCATTTCAATAGATAACAACAACATAAGACAAGATCACTGAGAAATACACAATCACAAGAGACACAACATTTATCCTGGGAAACCCTCTAGGGGAAGAAAACCCAGCAAAAATTCCTTATTATAGATAGCCAATACAATGCCAAGAGATAACTCAAACAAGTACATAATGTCCTCTCCCAAAGATGCGCCTCTCTCTCTCTCTCTCTCTTCTCCAACTGCAGCTCCGAAACTTGTCTCTCAATGAACAAGTGAGTGTGTATCTAAGTGAGGTGCTAACCTCTTTATTTATACAAGACTGGCACGTGTGGGAGTGTCCTTTCACTGACAAGGTTGACTTCTTCTTCTGGGTGGTTATAACCACCTTTATTATATTCTCGGGCCTCTTTGATATATTCTGGGGCCGACTTCTCTTTTTTCCTATTACAATTACATTACGACTAATCCACAAAAGGGGATTTGGTCCTTTTACAATAGCCGACATGATCAATCCACAATGGGGATTGATCCAATGAATAAAATATCAAATAATAATAAGAATACACTTTGCAGTTACATTATTTCAACACTCCCCCTTAACAAGAAGGGTATTCTACAACATCATTAGAAAAGAGAGAGGCCTTTATCATCAACAACATCGGGAGGACAACATCATCAATATCATCTTGGAACACTGACTGGCATATCTATAAATCATCGAAAGTTTTCTTCATCGGCAACATCGTCATTCTCAAAGGAATGCAATCATCATCTGCATCAATATGGATTAGTATAAAACTAATACATCATCATCACAACACAAGGCTAGCTCATCATCATAATACTGGACCGGCTTTACGTCACAGTTGTAAGGCTGGAAGCACAGTACTCATCTTGCTTTACGTCACAACAATCAAGCTGGAGGCAAGGTAATCGTCTTGCTTTACGTCACATCAATCAAGCCGGAAGCAAGATACTAGACTGGCTTTACGTCACAGCTATCAAGTCGGAAGCACGGTACTAGTCTCATCTCATCGTCTTGCTTTACGTCACAACCATTAGGTTGGAAGCAAGATACTAGACTGGCTTTACATCACAACTGTCAAGCCGGAAGCACAGTGCTAGTCTCATCACATCTTCTTTCTTTACGTCACAACCATCAGGTTGGAAGCAAGATACTAGACTTGCTTTACGTCACAACTATCAAGCTGGAAGCACAATACTAGTCTCATCTCATCGTCTTGCTTTACGTCACAACTGTCAAGCTGGAAGCAAGATACTAGAATGGCTTTACATCACAGATATCAAGCTGGAAGCACAGTGCTAGTCTCATCTCATCGTCTTGCTTTACGTCACAACAATAAAGCTGGAAGAAATATACTCGTCCTGCTTTACGTCACAACAATCAAGCTGGAAGTAGGATACTAGATTGGCTTTACATCGCAACTGTCAAGCTGGAAGCACAGTTCTAGTCTCATCACATCGTCTTGCTTTACGTCACAACAATAAGGCTGGAAGCAAGAGATGTCTCATCACAACAACTACTCTCCCTTTTGAGGAAGGTCCTTTCAGACTATACCAAGCTTATCTCGAAAGTGTTCAAACTTTACACGAGATAGAGGCTTGGTCAACACATCATCAACCTGTTCATTCGTGCTAACGTATTGGAGCTTTAAGGCTCCTTTCTGCACCATGTCACGGATGTAATGATAACGAATCTCTATGTGCTTCGACCTGTCATGGAATATAGGATTCTCTGTCATCTTTATGCAGCTCTGGTTGTCACATAGGATCATGGTTGCTTCCATCTCTAGGTCAAATAGGCTGGTCAACAACTTTCGAAGCCATATAGCTTCGTAGTTGGCAGAATATGCAACAATGTATTCTACTTCCGTTGTGCTGAGAGAAATGCTGGATTGCTTCCTACTCTGCCACAAGATCATGGCTGATCCCAAACTAAAACATCATCCTGAAGTGATTTTCCTATCATAAACACTTCCTGCCCAATCTGAATCAGTGTACCCACTCAATGTGAAATAATGATCTCCATCATAATTTAGACCACAATGTAGTGTACCCTTAAGGTACCTCATCACATGTTTTGAAGCCACAAGGTGAACATGTCTGGGTTCTACCAGAAACTGGCTCAAGGTGTTCACGGCAAAAAAAATGTCTGGTCTGGTGTTCGTCAGGTACATCAGCGATCCAATAATCTATCTATACAGTGTGGCATCAATAAATTCTAACGAAGTATCAACCAACAACTTTAGCTTCGTTTCCATGGGTGCATTCATGGGCTTGAACTCTAACATGTCGAATCTCTTTAAGATTTCGACTGCGTACTTCCCTTGGTTAAGGACGATCTTCTTTGGACTTTGCCATACCTCAAGACCTAAGAAATAGTGCATTAGGCCAAGGTCTTTTATCTCAAATTCTGAAGCATGTCTCTTCTTACATTCAGTGATGAGCTTTTCTTTTCTAGTTAAGAATAAGTCATCCACATACAATAATAGTATTACTGGCTCATCGTTCATAACCTTGAAGTAGAGGTTAGAATCTGCTTTACTCTTGGTAAAGCCCAAGCTTGTCAAAAATCTGTCTATCCGGCCATACCAAGCTCTAGGAGATTGCTTCAATCCGTACAAGGCTTTCTTCAACTTGCAAACATGAGACTTCCTATCTTCAACTTCAAATCCTTAAGGTTTCTCTATATACACTTCCTCTTCGATAACACCATTTGGGAAAGCTGTCTTTATGTCCATCTGGTGTAACTTCCACTTCATCTTAGCTGCAAGGGCTATGATGGTTCTGATCGAAGTGTATCTGGCTACAAGAGCGAATGTCTTCTTCATAGTCAATGCCTTCTTTTTGAGAAAATCCATGAGCTACAAATATTTCTTTATACTTCTCAATACTTCCATCAACACCATGTTTTATTTTGAAGATCCATCTGGATGATACCACATCCTTGCTATTCGGTCTGGGAACTATTTCCCATACATCTTTCTTTATTATGGATTGGTATTCTTCTATCATGGCATCTGCCCATTCTTTCTTCTGAATGGCTTCTTCAAAGCAGGTAGGCTCCTTTTCTAGGATATCACACATCAAAGCCATATAACTAGAGAATGGATTAGGTCTCTTCACATGTCTTGTGGTTCCTTCGGGAACACCATATTTCTCTCCATCTTGAATAAACTCTCTAGCCCAAGATGGCTTTCTTTTATGGGAGATTGTCATCTGAGGAGGTTCTTGAAACTCTACTACGTCATGATATTCTAGAATTTCCTCATCAGGGGAAGTTACGACTTCCCTCACTGGTTCAACAGCTCTAGAAACCTCCCTCACTGATTCTGCAACTCTGGGGATTACGGGTTCCTCTTCACATACCTCTTCAAGCTGGCATTTTCTCGATTTCTTGAGCGCTTCATCTTCATCAAAGGTCACATACCTACTAATCTCAATGTGGCGGTGACCTGGTATATAGATCCTGAAGGCCTTGGAGACCTCACAGTATCCCACAAATATTCCCTTCTTTTCTGAGGGTTCCAACTTGTTTCTTTTCTCTTTCGGTATATGTATAAATACCAGGCAACCAAATATTTTGAGATGGCTTACCTCTGGCTTCTTTCTGGTGAACATCTCTTCCGGGGTCTTGAACCCAAGTGCACTATGGGACAATCGGTTTTGCACATATACGACTGTCATTACTGCTTTTGCTCATATGCACATAGGAAGATCTTGATCGTGGATCATGGTCTTCACGGCTTCCATTATCGTTCTGTTCTTTCTTTCAACCACACCATTTTGTTGAGGATTATAGGGAGTAGTGAGTTCCCTCTTGATCCCAACATCTTTGCAGAATCTCATGAACTCTTTTGAGGTGTATTCTCCTCCATTATCTAACCTGAGTACCTTGATCTTTCTTTCAGAAAGATTCTCTATAAAGGCTTTGAATTCCTTGAGTTTGTTGAACACTTCATCTTTAGATTTCAAGAGATACAACCAGGTCTTACGAGAATAATCATCAATAAATGATACATAATATACATACCCACTAATGGAGGACAATGGAATTGGGCCACAGACATCTGAATGAATGAGTTCTAGGACTCCTTTTGCTTTGTTGTCTCTCTTTGGAAAAGGGTTCTTGACGTTCTTCCCTTGTGCACATCCATTGCATAGACGTTCATGGTCAACCTTGAGTTCTGGTAAACCTGTGACTGCTTTGCATATGTATGATAGCGCCTTGTAGTTAATGTGAGCTAATATTCTATGCCAAAGTTCACATGGATTCTTAATGGCATTGGTCATGGCAGCTTCTGAGTGACCCTTTAGCTTATACAAGCCACCTTCTTCTTTTTGAATGATAATTGCTTCTTTTAAGGTTTCTCCTTTAGCACGCTGCCTTCTGCAACCTTCACTATAGCTTCCTTAGGGTTATTACCTGTGACCTGGAGCAAGGTCAACAAAACAACAAGCAAGAGTAATATCCTTTTGATAATATAAAGTAATAGCACGAACAATCATCACAATAGCTCCTTTAGAGATATAACTTGTAACTTGTCTAAAGCAAAGCTTAAAGGTAAGGAATACAATACGAAAATGAGGTCAACACTCTCATAGTGTTGTGATCAAACATTCCTCCATGGCAACCTGGAACTAACACACGAGATTCTTCCTAGAGGAGGTGTTAGTTGTATCAGACAAATGTTTACGTTAAGCATTTACCTATATATGCTCACATGCTATTAAGTATGATACTTTATAAAGACTGATATCTCAACTATAGTCATCAACTTGTCATGTGTACCTTTGAATCTTATTAACTTGATTAATCAAACCTAGAGCCTTGTCCTTAGGAATGAGTGCTTTCTTTTCTTCCGAGTCTCCTTCACTCAAGATGACGAGTGCTTTCTTCAACCTGTCTTTTGTACTAAGACAATACACTCTCTTGACAGAAGGTTGGGTTAGAGGATAAGTTCTATCATCTCAACTTTTAATCCATCTAATATCTTGACTTGGAAAAGGTTAGAATGAAGGTCATAACTACAACATGCAACATTGATCAATATAACAAATGGATGCATATCAGAATAATCACACCTGGGTTGCATCATTCCTCTGAATGTGTTGGATCTTGAGATCCTTTTGGATCTATGGCAAGAGATTCCTTCTTCTGCAAATACTCTTTAAAGTTTAACCATTTAAACATATGTGAATACATACCTCTGATAGCATTTGCAGGTAGTGGCACTATCCGGCAGCAACGATAATCATTACCAACTCTTAAAAACTTCAAGGGTGATTTGCAACTGGTACTACGGCTGCAACTGCAACTGATACTGCAACTACAACTGTAGTTGATACTGCAACTGGTTCTGAGACTACAACTGCAACTGCAACTTAGGGTGTTATGAGGAAACCCTAATTTTTCAAACTTCAAATTTTGATATTCTGATCCAGGGGATAGATGCGTTGAGATGAGGCGAGTAAGCTGGTGCAGTCAGATTTATGAAAATCCAACTTTTACCCCCTCAAACTTGACTTGCGGATTTCTGGACTGGTGCTTTTTGTTTTCTGGTACTTCTGGTACTTTGGTTTTCTGGTACTTTTTGAAACTAGAGTTTCACTTTCCAGGAGATCTAGCCACTGAAAAGGTGCGCTGAAGGTGCCAAATTGATCCTTGAGGGAGGGCACACTTTTCTAGATGGTTTTAGGGCTGAAATACCTCACCAACAAAATCCCTAATTTGCATGTACGACAACAGTGACATTTTTCACTTTTCTCTTGTGAAAGATGCTCTCTTCAGCGTGGCTCTGATACCATGTTAATGTTTAAGCCATTATTATAATTCTTTGCATTTCAATAGATAAAAACAACATGAGACAAGATCACTGAGAAATACACAATCACAAGAGACACAACATTTATTCTGGGAAACCCTCTAGGGGAAGAAAACCCAACAAAACTTCCTTATTATAGATAGCCAATACAATGCCAAGAGATAACTCAAACAAGTACATAATGTCCTCTCCCAAAGATGCGCCTCTCTCTCTCTCTCTCTCTCTCTCTCTTCTCCAACTGCAGCTCCAAAACTTGTCTCTCAATGAACAAGTGAGTGTGTATCTAAGTGAGGTGCTAACCTCTTTATTTATACAAGACTGGAACGTGTGGGAGTGTCCTTTCACTGGCAGGGACGATTTCTTCTTCTGGGTGGTTATAACCACCTTTATTATATTCCAGAGCCTCTTTGATATATTCTGGGGCCGACTTCTCTTTCTGTCTATTACAATTACATTGTGACCAATCCGCAAAAGGGGATTCGTTCCTTTTACAATAGCCGACATGATCAATCCACAATGGGGATTGATCCAATGAATAATATTTCAAATAATAATAAGAATACACTTTGCAGTTACATTATTTCAACAACATCTCTCATATTGACTCATCTAAGAAGATGTACGATGCCCTAACTAACCTCTTCTCAGTCAGAAACATTGGACAAGTAACGAGTCTGAAGAATGAGCTCTGTGACATGAAAATGAATGATGATGATAGCATAACATCATACTTTGTGAGAATGTATCAGTTAAGAGATCAACTACAAGCTATTGAATAAATCATTTCAGAGAAGGAACTGATAAATATAGTACTCAATGGTCTTCCCAAGACATGCGATTCATTTTCCACAAGCATGAACACAAGGAAGGAGTATCCCACATTTGAAGAACTTTGGACTTGTTGTGCACAAGAAGAATCAAGGATTAGCTCAAAAGAGAAATTCCAAAGGAAAGATGATGATGAAGCCTACACAACAAAGTTCAAGAAATTCAGGAATAAGAAAAAGTTTGACTCAAGGAAGAAACGAAATCAAGAGAAAGATATGTAAAAAATACAATGCTTCAACTGTCGAAAATATGGTCACTACAAGAATCATTGTCCCGAGTTAAAGAAAAGGAAGGAAACACACGAAGCATGGTGAAAACTTTATATGGTAGAGACAATGTATCAGAATAGTTACTCAGAAGTCTGGGATGATGGACTGCTAATCCATGGAAAACTCTCATGATGACAGAAGAAGTGCTACTTGGATATGTTTCAGTTTGAGCATTTTCATAATTTCAAGATCTAGCATGAAACATAAGCGCTGAATTCAACCATGATATATATTGTAATGATCAGAGCTACATGAAGCCTTCAAAGAAAAACAGTGTTCCATAACATACCAAAGTACAATGAGATCAAGCATTACATTCTTCGTGATGAAGTCCAGAAAATAGAAGTGCTTATCCCACATATCTCCACATATGAGTAGATAGCAGATATTTTGGTAAAACATCTATCCAAGATGAAAAGCTTGCAAGCTGGGGCTCGTGGAGACGACTTCCTTATTAAAAAAAGGAAGAGATTACTCCCAAGTCTGGAGGGAGCACTGATGTGTTATTGATTTATGGAAAATCATTTTCCAATTTGGAAAATGGTCCAGGATGGGCAGTTCCTTTCCAATATGAAAAGTTCTTTGAGATTTTCTGATGGAATTGCATTTTCTAGTTCGGAAAATGGTCCAAATCGAATAGCCATTTTTGTAATGAAAATGGTCCTATAGATTGTTGATGTACCATAGACAAGGATTCCCCTTGTGGCCAGTGTGGGGGAATGGTGTAGGACAATAATTCTTCTTGGCAGTCACTCTAAGTAGTGGTCAAGTAGAATGGTCTTCCTCGTTAGGCAGTCATTCTTTCGAAGTTCACAGTTGTGAGAAGTTCTGAAGAATGGTTCATTTTTGGAGGTTGGTGCAGGAAAATCATTTCCATTAGGAAATGGTCCAGACAATCATTCCCTAATACAGACTCATTCTATCCAGGTTTCACTATGGTTAGTGCTGGAGGAATGGCCCAATTAGGTGAATGGTCCAGGTTCAGCAATCAGGGATAGGCATTCCCTAGGGTAGACTTATTCTCTCCATGTTGCACTATGATTAGTGTCAGAGGAATGGCCCAGTTAGGTGAATGGTCTAGGCTCAAAAATTGGGGATAGTTATTCTTCTATGCTTGAGAAAAATAGTCCAGATAGCCCATGGTTGATGTTTTACTTTTTGAGGGAATATGCTCTTCCATATCTCACAGATGTGAGTGGAAGAATGGCCCAGATGACTCGGTTTATCTCATGATATTGTTTCGATGCAGATTGATATCAGATGATATGATTGCTATGGAGACTGTATGTCTCTGGACAATAGATGTATGTTACTATGGTGGATGTGTTCCACTGTTTCTGACTATGTGTCACTAATTAGGTAGCCGTGTGCTACTTGGTGTGGTTGTGTACCACTAGATAGTAGTTGTGTACTACTATGGATAGACATAGTTGTGTTCTATTGAATGACATTGTTTTGATTACCATGTAGAATATCAATAGTGTTGAAAATGATTATCGGCTAGATGGATAGTCAGTATGCTAATGGACAGATAATCTCTAGGAGAAAAATGGTCCAGGACATTTATTATTCTAGGACATATGTCCGGATTAAAAGAATACTCCTTGTAGCCCATGGCATGGCTTCCAACATCTGTTGAAATAGTTATTCTTCTAGGACATATTAGAAGAATGGTTCTTGTATCACTCTGTGGAGTGAGTGACTTATTCAGTATCATGCCTGATTAATAAGATGGAGTACGGCTTCAAGAGATGATGCAGTTGATGCTATCAGATGATATTGATAATGATGAGGGTGCTCATGATCTAATCATGAGATAACCTGTATGGCTATGATGATGCTACCGATTGAATGGTATGTTTGTGCTCAAGACCATTGCTTTCAATACCTCCCTAGCTAGGAGGGAGTGTTGATATTATGGTAGCTGCGGGAGGTATTAACCTCCACGTGTAACCCTGACAAGAATAGAATATTATAGGAAGCAAGAAGAAACCCTAAAGCTTTGGACATAACCCTAGAAGACAAGTCAGCTAAATGAAATATTTAATATTGAGTTTTTAGCCTCCAGAATGAGAAGTCGGCCCAGACAGCTAAGGAGAAGAAGTATAAATACAGGATGCCAGATCTCATTTGATACACACAACTCGCAACTATAGAAATGTAAGAGTGCGCACTACAGAAACTGAGTAAGTGTGTAAGTCTAGAGAGTAGTTGCAGTTGTAGTTGCAACTACTGCAATATGTATTCTTGATTTAGGATTGGACTTTCTATTGGTTATGGTTTGGACTTTCAACCGTGTTTGATAGCTCTAGAGAGATGTATGCTACATTGATTGGCTATTAGTCCTAGGGTTTGCTTCTAGAATTATTCTCTGTCAAGGTTAAGGTCCTCGGGGGTGGCTTCGGCCTATGGTTGGGTGAAAATATTGCTATATTGTCTATGGTTAAATGAGCACACCTATTATTTCTAATTCATGGATCCGTGGCTTAACACCCGATTGGTCCATGATCTCTATTTAAAGAACATGGAGGTTCATTTGATGATGATCAATTTTTACAAACACTATTGTAAAACATTTTTCTTTTTCATTAATATATTGCCTTAAGTGGCCATGTTGGTTGGGGTCATGGACTATTTCTCTCTTCAATGGTTTTAACTTCGTAAACAAATCAGTGTGTTAATCTTTGAACTAGTTGTGTGAGTTTGTACTGAAGATGTTCATCCTCTATTGGAATACCTTGTTTCTTCGAACATGGTATCAAATCCTTTTTGAAGACCCACTCCCATTGTAGATCGAGATTTGAAGTTGTGTTACCAMATTTCTAGTTTCTGCTACTTTTGTACATTTCTGGGATGAGAGGACTATTCCATTGTGTCTGGAGCGCTTCTTTCTGTTAGAAATGATTTTCGATTCACTTGAAAAGTTTTACGTTTTCCCAAGTTACGACCATTTTAGTCAAATATGGAGGTATAAATCCTGAACACGACATTTTTTTTTTTTTTTACAGAGTTAATATTTCAATTTTTTGTTTTTAATTTCTGAGTTACTCTTTATGGTCTGCGTATGCTCTTTGTCATGCACTCTATGCGATCTCGGTAAATAAAAAACAAAACGAAAAGTGTTTTCTTGTCTGTGTATGTTCTTTGTTGTGTGTTCTACGCGATCTCGACAAATCATAAACATAGAGAAAACTTGCATTTTCCGGGGAAGCTTATTGAGATCTAACCCCATTTGTTATTGATATTTGTTTTTTTTTTCAAAAACATTCTCTTGTGTTTGGCACACAAAAATTGAAATATTTGGAGCAGACGCACACTTTAAGGCGAAGCTCCAACAACAACAACAACACCCTCATCCTCCCCATTTAAAATTATAATGTGTTTTCCACTAGCTCACTTGGTCGAAAGTTTTTTTTATGTAATAAGAGGTCTTGAGTTCATGTCTCTTTTTTAATTTATTTTTTGAAAAAGTTCATGCATTCATTGTAAAGTGCATCTCACTTAAATTATAAAAGTGAGTCACTATAAGTAGCTTTAATATTTATTATTTCGTTACTTTTTGCATACCACTTTAGTTCACAAAGTAACTTCATTGTAAAAGTGATTCTCACTTATTCTATAAAAGTGGGTCACTTCATAAAGTAACTTAGTTGTAAAAGTGAGTTTATAGGCAAAGTTAGATAATGAAGGGAATTTTGTGCATCCATCACCACGTGGGTCAACTTCTACTTGCCACGTGGTGCCTTGGATAATGTTGATGCCTTTTTCTTAAAAATGGCATAACTTGCACATCCAAAGTCTGTTTTCAGTGTTGTTTTTTTAAACCGCCTATTTTTTTTAGATCTTTCCATCTCGGGAGTTATTTTCACATTTTGAATCCATATTATTTGCATATTTTAATATGGGTTCACCAAGTGATATTTTTCTTACTAGTACCAACTACTTCTCATGAAAATCCCATATGGAGAATGTACTAAGAAGTAAAGGATTGTACATGATTACCTTGGAAAATGAATAAGTCCGCTATGATGATGAAAGTAAAGATGAATGGCATGATAAGAACGACGAAGCACGTGGAATAATCAAAATTTCCATCTCTCTTGACTTACAGTTTTGCCTTCAAGGAATTGATGATCCTGATAAATATTGGGAAAAACTTGAAGCTATGTTTGGTAAACACAATGTGATTCGAGTCTACTAGATTGAAAACCAATTAATGACTTTAAGTCCCAATGATTTTCCTTGTATTGAATATTATTTATCTAAGTTCAAAATGCCTAGACTTTTATGTATAGAATGTAACATGGATCTAAAGGAATGTGGATACATCTATTTTATTCTTGCTAAGCTTGGTAGTGCATATTTTGTCTTTGTATCTACCTTTTATGCCACCAGAGAAGCTTTAGGGAGTGCTTATAAAGAACCCACTTTTGAGTCTTTTTGTGATTCTCTGATCAGAGAGCAAGATAAGATTTTTCAACTTGGATTGATAAGCACTATAGCTATATATAACAAATCCTTAGTGGCCCAACAGAAGGATTAATCCATGAATCCCAAGAAGCAACATCCTTACCACAACAACAAGCAAAACAAAGGTCCCAAACCCTCTCAACTAGATTCTACTTCCAATGGTGACAAAGAAGAAAAATCCAAAAGTAAGAAGACTGATAGGCATTGCAACTTTTGTGGGTGAGATGGTCATGTGGAGTCTAAATGTTTTTAAAATATAGAAGCCTTAGAAGCAACGATGAAGAAGCACAACATCAATATTGATTCTTCTTCTTCTACCTCTTCTTCTCATGGACATGTACTTTTTGCTTCTGGTTTCTCCTTCAATGCAACTTCTACTTCTTCTTTTGATGAGTGGCTTATTGATTCTAGAGAATCTTATCATATGGCTAAGGATAAAGCCATTTTTTCTTCTCTTAATGAGTGTAATACCAAGAAAATATTTGTTGGGGATGATAGATCTCTTAGTGTTGCAGGGTTTGGAATAGTTCAAGTAGATAATGTTCCTTTCAATGATGTATTATGTGTTCCAAGTCTTTCCTGCAACCTTCTATTAATGTAGAAGATCACTCATTCAGGTGAAGGTAAAACCGTAGAGTTTTCACCTCACCAAGCTGTAATCAAGGATTTAAAAGATCCTAAGCATGTCCTAGAAACTAGAAGTATTGATGATATTACCAGGTTGTATAAATTTGACAACTTTGGGTTATCATATTTTCCATCATATTTTTTTGTTCATAGCGATGACTTGAACAAACGTTAACACATGCGGTTTGGTCATTTAAACTATCGCTCATTGTAGCAACTATGCAATCAACATATGGTGACTGTTCTTCCTCTCCTTTCTTGTATAAATGGTGTTTGTGTCGGTTGTGTCCTCAACAAACATTATTGGGACAATTTTGACAAATGCACCTCCTGACACACCTCGACCCCTTTGCAGCTTGTTCACAATGATTTGTGTGGTCCATTTTCTTCTCCTCTTTTTTCTGGGTGCAAGTACTTCTTAAATTTTATTGGTGACTTTTCTAGGCGCACTCTGGTTTATTTCTTAAAAATTAAGAGTGAAGTTTTTGACAAGTTTTGTGCCTACAAGGCCCTTGTAGAAAAATAGTATGGATATCAAATTCAAAGGTTAAAACCAAATAATGGAGGTGAATATGTGAACAACAAATTTACAAGTTACTACACTACATAGGGAATTGAAATGCAACACATTGTTCCATATACAACGCAACAAATTGGTGTCGCTGAGAGAAAGAATCATACATTAAAATAAATGGATAATTATACGATCCAATATAAGTGATTGAGTCTTCATTACTGGGAAGAATCCATCAACTGTGAAAATTACATATTAAATTGCACTCCCACAAAGGCTTTGAAAAATATAACACTGGAAGAAGCATGGACTAAAATTAAACCAGATCTAAGCCACTTCTGTGTATTTGATAGTGTAGCATGGACTCGCATTCCTGATGAGAAAAGGAAAACATTGCAGCCTAAAAGTGAGAAGTGCATTTTTCTTGGATATTCTGAAGATGTTAAAGGATAGCAACTTCTTCAACCTCATTCCAGTGAAATTATTATTAGAAGAGATGTTAAATTTGATGAAAATCTCTTGGCTTGTGAGCCTAATTTTGCGTTTGTGCCATCTTTTGTTCATATTCTGGTTTCTTCTTCAGATGATGACAATGAGAATGAAAATACACCTCTGCCTACTCACCTTCCTCCAGATGAGTCCATTGAAAATGAACATGTACCAACACCACTTCTTCCTAGATGTATCCATTCAACACGATGAACAACTAGTGATCTTACCGGTGATCTTACAGATCCATGTCTGACACATTCACAGTTCCAATGAGCCTCTTCTCTTTTGGCTCAAGTTTAAGAGACTCGTGATCTAGACACATTTTCATAAGCTTTATGCCATCTAGATTAGGACACAATAATGAATGAAGAGTATCACTCTTTTATGGTGAACGATACTTGAGATGTTTTGCCTCTTCTAAAAGGAAGAAAACTTGTTAGATGTAAATGGGTGTATAGAACTAAGTATGTATAAGAGGGAAGTGGTGAAAGACACAAGGCTCATTTAGTTGTCGAAGGGTTCTCTCAAGTTGAAGGGATTTGACTATATGAAACCTTTTCCCCCATAGCCAAAATAAATTCGATCCATCTTGTTCTAGCCTTTGTTTCCTCATGTAAATGGGAGGGAAATCAAATGGATGTTAAATATACCTTCTTGCGTGGGGATTTTCAAGAATAAATATACATGGAACAATCTCCTAGCTATGTCTAGAATGACTCCAGCCTTGTTTTTCACCTTAAGAAATCTATTTATGGTCTTAAGCAAGCTCCTTGAGCTTGGTATTCCAAAATAGATCATTTTCTTATTGACACCAGATTTTCTAGATGTTATTTTGACCCTATTGTCTATACCAATAAAGTAGGAAGCCATCTCATAATACTCATTCTTTATGTTGATGACCTTGTCCTCACTGGTAGTGACCCTAAACTTTTAACCCACGTGAAAACTAGCCTTAAAAATAAATTTGAAATGACAAACTTAGGCCACTATTTGCATTATTTCCTTGGCCTCCAAGTTTTGTAAGCCCGAGAAATAATTTTTCTTTCCCAGTATTAGTATGCTTGTGACCTTCTTTGTTGCTTTCACATGGATGATTCTAAGCTATATCCTTCTCCCTTCCAGTTTGGATTCAAGCTTGATGCCACTTGTACTACTCCCAAAGTCAATGTCAGTTTGTACCGTCGATTAGTTGGTAGCATATTATATTTGACTCATACCCGTCCCGATATTTCCTTTGTTGTTGGTCTTGTTTCTCGATATATGCAAACACCCCATGAAAGCCATTGGAAAAAAAAAACAAAAATGATACTTCAATATGTCTGGGGTACAATTCAGTTTGGGATACATTACTGTTCAGGGGGGACTCCCTTGTTGGTTGGTTTCATTGACTTGGATTGGGCCAACGACCCTGATGATCGAAAGTCTATTGCAGGTTATGTTTTCAATCTTGGTTCAACCTATAACTTGGGCTTGTAAGAAACAACAATCTCTCTCTTTCTTCCACAGAAGTGGAGTACCGAGCATCGGTTAATGCAATTCAAGAAGTGTTGTGGCTTCGACAAATCCTTTTAGATTTTGGCTTCTAGCAACAACATCCACCCATCCTCTAATGTGACAATTAGAGTGCCATCGATCTCACCAAAGATCTAGTTCAACATCAACGCAACAAACACATTGAGCTACACATGCACTTCATTAGAAATCACATTCATGATTGAGTTATTGAAATGCTCTTTTGCCCTACATAAGATCAAGTTGCAGACATTTTCACAAAGTCTTTCACACAAGCAAACTTTTTGAAACTTCGATCTACGTTAGGAGTTCAGGAAGTTGTCATTAAGGGGGGACGAGCTCTAATGCCTCCTTCCATCTCTTATTGTGTCTCCTTTGTAAATCCTTCAATCCTATCCCAATTTGTTCCTAAGGGGGGATGTTAGGATATTTAGACACTTAGGAGTAAGTTAAGATCAATTTGGTCTAATGTGTCTTTACTAGGTAAAAGTGTGTTTCTTTAGTAAGCATTAGTATGCATTTGTAGTTATGTAATTTGATGGTCACAATATGTTCTAGACATAGAGTGATATGATGACTCATATTATCCTTAATATTAATGGCTACATTGATTGGTGGCTTAACATTCGATTGGTCCACAATCTCTATTTAAAAGACATGGACGGTCATTTGCTGATGATCGATTGTGAGAAACTGTTAAGGTCCTAACCCACACATAGGTAGATCAATATATTCGGATGTAATAAAGGTCAATAGTAATAAGGACTTTCAATAAAATAGAATAAGGCGGATGTAAGAAGACCTAATAGAAGCTTCCGCTTCTAGAAGGATCTTCCTCTAGATGTTTCTCTTAATAGACATATTTAGTATAAATAAGGGTCTAGGGTATGAAAACCCTAGCTGGAAGATTATTGTAACAGAGCGCTGCTCGATTGGAGGTTGCCCCCTTGAAGAGGCCTGTGAACATTGCTTTCTGAATCAAAGTGTTATTTCTATTGCTATTCTTATATCATTTCTGTGTTATTGTGAAGATTATGCTGGATATTTTACTGTTATTCTGCCATTTCTAGCATTTTATTTCTGTTCTGCATATTTTATATATCTGGTATCTTGCAAGTGGTATCAGAGCACTTTCCTTGGCAGAAATTGTGGGTATTTTTTTTTCAGGGTAGAGACGTATTCCGACGTCTTTAAGCCATAGAGATCTGTCGTTACGTGCATAAACCCACGGTTGAGGGATTCATACACGCAGGAAATATAAGTGGTTCTTAAGCGCACATCTGTTGGCCACCCTTGTAACCCCTGTTGGTACCCCTTCGAGTGGTAGCGCATCAGACAGCACCTATGTACGGATCGGCCTAGATTTCCTGAAGCCCTCTTTAGATAAACCTATCGGGCGCCGGACTGCTATAGTGTCACCGAGAACAACACTCGGGAAGATACTCTCTAG
>JASDQU010101719.1:150394-163991 GCA_032191745.1 Picea mariana | reverse complement strand
TTGTTTGCTTGGTTTGATTTCTAGATTTTATTAGTGAGTGTTGTTTGTTTCTTTAGTTGGCCATAGATTTTTTTCGTTCTTTACTTGGTTCAACCAACATCGACCTTCGTCGTTCACGTAGGATGCATGGGCTAGCCCTAGAAGATCTGGAAGGTTACCTCCCTTTGCTTCCTAATTCACCAAAAGGCTCTCCTGAGGGAGTATTCAATAACGAAGTAGCTTATGAAGTTGGAAGTTCACACTCTTTAGAGAAATTCAGAATTGTTTCGGATTCTTTAGAGGCATTTAGACTTCCCCCGAATCCGTTATTGAGTATTAGACGAGATCCACATTTTCTCTGGATGAACTCGTCAGGAGAAATTGTTGTTATTGAGAATATGGAAGTACCTACTGGACCTAACGCAGGATCTAGATTAGACGATCCGCTTTTTCAAAGTGAATCATTTAGAACCTCGGCTCACACGGCTGGAAATTTTAATCCTAGCTCTGCCCCTTCTACAGTACGAGATCTTTTTGGTGCACTAGGAACGAGTTATAATCAACCTATGGTATCACAAGTGCCTGAGACATCTGTTACATATACGGTACCTTTAGATCACTTTACTGGCACAACCAGTACTGTCACCACAGTTTTAGACCAGTTGTTGGTTGGTTCTCACTCAATTCTTCCTCTCCAGATGGCCCATTCTATTATGGTCCCACAGGCTACCACAGTTTCTACCGGAAATGTGGTTATCACTCAAGCTCCTATTGGAACACCACTTCCTCTTAGACCAAATCCATCACTTCCCCCTGGGTATAACGCTTTGAATACTTCCATTTCTATCCCTACCCAGAATCCATCCAGAGGGTCTAGAATTTTTTTTCCTCCTAGGTATAATGCTGCTAGTCAGTTTGTTCCTACACCTGCCCAGGTTCTCTCCGGGGGGCCTTACGTTCCTCCTCCACCTTTGATAGGAGGATCTAATCGTTCTGGCCCTGGTGGCTCCAATCCAATTGGAGGCATCGATTATTCTGTCACTTCTGGTTTTCAGATTCCTGTTGGAGGTCAACGTCAAGTTGGGGGGCAACCTCAGATTGGGGGACAACCTCAACTTGGGGGCCAACCTCAAGCTGGAGGCCATAACCTAGTTTATGGACAAAGTATACTTGCGTTACAATATCAACCTTGGAAACTTCCTTTCCAAGGGAATCAACAATCGTCTGGGGGGAAACATCCTCAAGTTAATTCTTTTGTTCCCCCTAATCTCGATCAACCGTATCTAGGTTCTATGAATCCTACCTAGGGTCAAAATTATCAATCCAACGTTCCTTTCCAAGGGAACATACCTAATCTTCATCAAAACCCTCCACAACCGAATATGTCAGGACTGTCTAATTATCTACAGACTGCTTATGGTCCTACTGGTATACCTACGGGACTTCCTCCTTAAAACTACTAGTTTCCTCAAGTGAACATACAGTTGCCTTTTCTGGACACTTTGGATTTACCGGATTTGTCTAGGATTTTTAATGATCGTATTTTACATTCTCCTTATTGGCCCATCATACCAGCCAAGTTACCGTTTGAAATTTCTAAGTTTGACGGTCGAGCAGGAGAAGACCCAAATAACCATGTCATGACTTTCTATCTTTGGTGTTCGTCCAACTCATTGATGGACGACTCCATAAGATTGCGACTTTCCAACAAACTCTCATGGGTTTGGCAGCAAAATGGTACATCGAGTTACCAAAAGGATTCTTTAATGACTTCAATACCCTAGCCATGGCCATTTAAACACATTACCAGTTGGCAATTCGATACGAGGCAGGAAAACCCACTAAAGAACTATTACAAAAATGAAATAGAACTAACCCAAGAAAAATAGTTTGCTTGGGCCTTGTTTCTGTCCTAATACACACTTTCAAATGTGAGCTAAGTCCGACTCACTTAGTATGTCCTTGGAGGCACAATGCTTAGGTTCAAAGCCCATGTTGTCACTTTGACTTGAACCTCTTCTGTCTAAGCTCACTCCTAGGGAAGCCAAGAGGGGTAGTCCCTAGTTTCTAGATTACTTTTAGAGTTAAGTTCTAGGAGTTGATTTCAATTATTTATAAAGTTTAGGGATTTCTAATCCCTAGATGCACAAGAAACAAATGCAAGATGCAAGGGTTAGTATGTTAAGCAAGACCTTTCCTAGGACAACTAAGACTAGTGCCTAAGATTGGGCAAGGGGTCAACTAAGTTAAAGGGTTGTTCGTTACAAATATTACAATATTACTTACAAAAGAATAACTTGATCAAATAAATATTAGATGCAAGATTTACAATTCAAAGAATGCTAAAATACAACAAGAAGCTGACCACTTTGTTTATATGTGTTTGTGCAGTATATAAAAAAGATTAAAGCATCACATTACATTATCATCAAAGCATCAAGATCATCATCATCAATATATCAAGAAGAAGATTTATAAAGTTAAGCACAAGTATCAAGGATGAAGATCAATCACTCTTAATTATTAAACCCACAAGTATTTAGAAATTTAGATCCAGGGTTGAGTTGATAAGCTTTCTTAAGGTTATCAAATTTTATTAAGATTTCACCAAAGCCTCCTCCTCCTATTGCCAAATAACTGCCGGATGCTCAATAAGTGTTGCCAACCTAGCTTCGCAGGTCAACCCTAATACAAGAGTACTTCCTGGAAAGGACACATCCTGTGCGCCATGAGACAGCCCCCTGCCTACACCCTCCGTTGTTTTCCTCAAGTCCCATTTTAGATGGTGAATATGGTGGTATAAGGTACCCTAAAGAGTCTATTAAGTTATTATATGAGTTAGGTAGACTTTTAGGAGTGTTTAGGAGTGTTTTAAGAGTTTTATGACACTTTTTAATGGTGATTTAGTGGCTTGGCCGAAACTCACTGTGGCCTTAAAAATGTGTTGATTTGATTATGAGATCAAGAGCATTAACACATGTATATGTCACTAAAATGCACAATTAAGATAGCTTGAAACAAAAACAAAAGGCAAGAACAACTTGCCAACCAATAGAAGATAGGCAATCACACTTTTATGTGTTCAAAAGAATTTAGACAATAGCATTTAATGTGAAAGAGAAAAAGATTTAGATGTTTCCTACTTATCAACTTAGAAACAAATCACTTCAAGCATATGGCATTAAGAGATCTATTCATTAAAGAGAAACACCATCTACTTATGAAGCACCAATGATTATAGATCTAAGCATGAAACATAAAGATAAACATTTAGTGAACTAAACATGCATAAGATCTAGTTAAGTTGATGTATGTGCCCAATAGGCTTAAGCTAGAGAATTATTTAGTGTATTAGATCTAGATCTAGGATATCATAACTTTAAAGCACTTCGATCTTTAACCACAAATTAAAACCCTAACCCAACCTTTTGGGGTATTCCTCTCCCAACAAGGTAGGCAATTAATTATCTTGCTTATTAATTGAGATTATTGAAAATTAAAGAAACAAGCAAGCTAGGAAGAGGAATGAAGAGAGAGAAAAGCAAACCAAGTAACAAGCAATAAACAAGCAAAAGGAAAAAGGCAACAAACAAACCAAGAAGCAAGCAAGCAAACCCTACCCCACGTCCTAGGGTTTGGGAGATACCCTTTATCTCACAAACCCTCACGTCTTAGCAAGAAAAGGGAAAAAAAAGAAAGATCTAGATGAAACCCTAATTACCCAAGGCTCACACATGGGAGGAGGCCATACCCTTTTTTTCCCACAAATGTGACCCACTACAAGCACCTGAAAAAATCAGAAAAATGAAGGAAAGAGTTAAGAAAATGAAGGAGCAAGGTTGAGAAATAGCTACCAATCCCTTGGGGGGTCTTTGAGTGTTGTGTGGATGCCTTTGGGTAGCCAAAACCCCTCTCAACCAGATCTGAACCTGCAAAAACTAGCAAGCTATGCTTGCTGGAAATGACACACACAACTATACAAGTGAAAAAAAATCTTTCTTTTTTAGGGAAAAAAATTTCTTGAAAAATTTTAGTGAAAATTTTAGATTATGATGACCAAAGAACTCTATTATGCTAACTAAAATATGGATTGCAACAAAAATAATGAAAAGAAGAGCAATAGAACAAGATTGCTTGGAGTGTATGAAAATCTCAAAGGGAGACTCTTCCAAGAGGCACCCTAATGAAATCCTTGAAGTCCAACCTGCAAAAACTCGCACAATTGCACACATACAATTGATAATATGGAGGGTTAATCTAATAAAGTGAAATACTTTCACCCTATCTAGCCAACCACATATATAGATTCACAAGACTACTCTTTGCAAGATCTACTTAAATAAAATACTTTACCTAAGATCCATTCATGCAACCATTATATGAAATCAAAACGATTTTACCTCCTACGTTTGTAAGAACACAAATACTTGTAGATCTTCCCAAAATCCTCCAAAGCTTCTTTTATTATTGCATCAAGAAATGGGATCTTGGAGAAATACTTGCTCCAAAACCCTAAGATAAGAATAATGAAAACGAATGGAATAGAGAGAGAGAGAGTGGAAAATCAAGTAGCATAACAATATCTCAAGATATGGTGAGTTGGGAGTGTGGAAGGAGATCTATTTATACTTGGAGAGGCAAAACTACCTCTCTTGGATCTATGCCAAGTGTCCACGACCAAGCAAATGAGTAGATTTGAAGGCTAGGGCGCACCATCTAGGGTTTGAAACCTAGATCTAGGGTGTAACAATATTGAGGGAGATGTTGAGATCAAGCAAAGAGGTGTGGGAGGCTATGGGATTTGTTCTAGTGGAGTTGAAGGATTTAAAATAAATTTTAAAAATAATTTTGGAGTTTTTCTAGAAGAGGGAGGGCGTAACTCCTCTTGGAGGGCGCACCACATGGGGGAAAGGAAAAGAAAGGAAGGGAAATAATGAGGAAAGGGGAGTGGGATCACTTTAAGAAGTGATGTGGAGGCTAGAGGGAGGAAATTATAAGGGAGGGGGGCGCAATCAAGTCTCAAAATTAATTTATTAAGAAAAAACGTCAATCCCCCTATGGGGCCGTAAATTTTGAGTGTGGAGGATGGGTAAAGGGTTAGAATAGGTTGGAAAAGGTTGGTAGGGTTATGTTATGCTTAGGGGGTCTATCTCTAACCTTATTTCACCATTTTACATCCTTCTAACTCATTATTACAATTTTATATTTTTGCCATGTTTGGACTTTAGCAATTAAAATTGTTGTTTTAGACTGACTGACACTCCGGGTGGACAAACCCATGGCTAAAGTTGTCCGACTGAGATGAAACTTGGTCCATGGATGTGGGGGGTGCTATTCCATTTCTTTTGAGCACAAATACCCCTATCAAAAGTCCAAGGACCTAGTTTTTACAATTATTGCTCAAAAATAATTAATTAATTAAATAATTAAACCTCCAAACTTAGGGAAATTTAATTAAACATTAATTAATTAAAAAAACTATACTAGACTTGACGGAATTCTGCGAAACTTTCTAAGATATCTTGCATGGTCATTTACAATTATTCCCTATAATAGTTACCAAAAGATAAACCCACTAGAACGTCGTTCACCACTTTGGAGGAATTATTGCAAGTGTGAGGGAAAAACTCAAGGGAAATCAATAAGGCTGAAAAGCCCAATTGATAACCTGAGAATAAAAAACCCTTGGTGAAAGGAACTCTCACAGTGAACCAATCCAAAGGTAACTAACCTAGACATGACTCATGCAGACCTATTACATTATTAACCCACGTAGGGGTGCGGAAATTCCAGATACAAAAAGAAGTGTTGGGACTAAACATGCCCTGTAGAACCAAAGTCTTCGACAAAATTTGCATCTAATGATGCATCTCTTCATGGCACATGGAGTTGACCACCTATGTTGGAGAGGCGGTCAACATCTAGCTCCACATGGGGACGTGTGTTCGATCTTTTCATTTGAGAGGAGAGCATACGAGAATCCAGCACCTACAAAACAGAGTGCTCACCAATAGCCAACATAAAAATACATATATACATAATGAAATAAATGAATGTTGTATACAACATTTAAAAAATGAAATAACTAAAGTACAACATCATTAATTTACAACAAATGAAATCTATGGTACCAAAAAAAAATAAATTCTAAGTACATATTGACATAATAAATTGAAACAATATAAAATTAAGATACAAAGAAGGGTTAGAGATACGTTAAAACCACCCATGCAATGGATGAAATGATGCCACAAGTTTCTGAAACATCCTTGTCCAGGATGACTCACAGAAGACCCCTTCTCAAGTTTTATCAACTTGGAACATTTTGGGCGGAAGAACCAACCAGACTTCATGCTCCTTCCTTCAACTAAACACTGGAATATGACAAGCCGTGTAAACTATGAATACTTTGCTGCACATGAATGTCAAGGTGGGAGGCCAACCAATACTCATAATGATATGACATTGATAAATTGAAGTTGCCCTCCATTTCCTCATGATTATGCATTAATTCCTCTTCTGGTTGAGAGGTTGGAAAAGAACATATCACAGGAACCATCATATTGTTTTCTCAAGATTTTCAGTCATTCTTCAAAAAGATTGGTTCCTCGGGAGGAGGGTGGGGACTTGAATCATCTAGATATTCAACATTTTCAAACTCAGGTTCCTTTACCTCCTCAAAATGAATGATTGGCTCACCCATGAATTCATCTGGAATTTCCCCTTGAACTTCCTCATCTTTTTCACTATCAAGCTCAAGTTCAAGGGGGTTCGGATATTCAATATAAGTTTCATCTTCCATGATCTCAAACTGATCTTCCATGGTCGTAAGTTGTTCATTCATGGTTTCACATTGTTCTTCCTGGGAAAGCTGCATGTTCTGAATTACTTCATTAAGATCCTCAATGGGACTTGGTGGAGCATCTATCTTTATGTCTGAATAAGTTGTTTCAATAGCTAGAAGATTTTTCCTCTTCCATTTTTCCATAAAATCATCAACTAATTCATTGTGAACTTCCTTCCGATCATGCCCAAACATTTCCAAAAAGGCATGCAACAAATCCTGTATGGTCTTGAATCTCTTATCAAGCGAATCATGAAACCAATAATAAGGCATCTCCACATCAAAAGTCACGACAAACAATTTCATTAGAACATCCTCATAAATAGGTGGATCACACCATTCATCAATATATTGTGTGAAGGCACTGATGTGAGCTCTAGCATCATCATGATCATAATAGTCAGGAATGTTTTCAATAACATCTTCAGGTATATCATGAGGGTAACCAACAATTCCTGAAAAATCAGTAGGACTATAAAAATCATCCATTTCTAACTAGATCATTTAAACAAAGGTCTAAAGAAAAGGAATGGGACCCAAGATTACTAAGGATCCAACAAGAAAAAGGACTAGCTAGCTTCATCCACAAACCCTTCCAAGTTCAAGGATGAAGCAAAACAAGCCGTGAATTCCTTCTTGCAAAATGCCTCGTCAAATTATTTAAAAGTGGAGTCGCCAGATGACCAAGTTCATTTCAGACAAACAAGAGCATCAAACAAAGCAAAAACAAGAAGGAAAACACAAGTTAATTTATTATATTTGGAACAAGCATCGAAAATCAATGAGTGCTTCTTCTCCAAGAATCTCAAGCAGCCAACAAGGATTGCTCCTTGCAGTATACTTGATATATTTGTTCAATGGAGTCCCCCCTTTGAAAGGAAGCAATCAAAAATACCAATGCAAGCTCAAAGAATTTTTAGTTCTTAAAAAAATTAGTCGTTTTGACCAAGGATAAATGACTTATCCCTGACAACGGCGCCAAAGATGTTGTTGTCCTAATACACACTTGAAAACATGAGCTAAGTCTGGCTCACTTAGTGTTTCCTTGGAGGCACAATGCCTAGGTTCAAAGCCCACGCTGTCACTTTGACTTGAACCTCTTCCGTCTAGGCTCACTCCTAGGGAAGCCAAGGGGGGTAGTCCCTAGTTTCTAGATTAGTTTTAGAGTTAAGTTCTAGGAGTTGATTTCAATTATTTACAAGGTTTAGGGGTTTCTAATCCCTAGATGCACAAGAAGCAAATGCAAGATGCAAGGGTTAGTATGTTAAGCAAGACCTTTCCTAGGACAACTAAGACTAGTGCCTAAGATTGGGCAAGGGGTCAACTAAGTTAAAGGGTTTTTCGTTACAAATAGATTACAATATTACTTACAAAAGAATAACTTGATCAAATAAATATTAGATACAAGATTTACAATTCAAATAATGCTAAAATACAACAACAATCTAACCACTTTGTTTATATGTGTTTGTGCAGGATATAAAAAAAATTAAAGCATCACATTACATTATCATCAAAGCATCAAGATCATCATCATCAATATATCAAGAAGAAGATTTATAAAGTTAAGCACAAGTATCAAGGATGAAGATCAATCACTCTTAATTATTAAACCCACAAGTATTTAGAAATTTAGATCCAGGGTTGAGTTGTTAAGATTTCTTAAGGTTAAAATTTTTTATTAAGCTTTCACCAAAGCCTCCTCCTCCTATTGCCAAATAACGGCCGGATGCTCAATAAGTGTTGCCACCCTAGCTTCGCAGGTCAACCCTAAGATAAGAGTACTTCCTAGAAAGGACACATCCTGTGCGCCATGAGACTTGAATCATCTAGATATTCAACATTTTCAAACTCAGGTTCCTTTACCTCCTCAGAATTAATGATTGGCTCACCCATGAATTCATCTGGAATTTCCCCTTGAACTTCCTCATCTTTTTCACTATCAAGCTCAAGTTCAAGGGGGTCCGGATATTCAATATAAGTTTCATCTTCCATGATCTCAAACTGATCTTGCATGGTCGTAAGTTGTTCATTCATGGTTTCACATTGTTTTTCTTGGGAAAGTTGCATGTTCTGAATTACTTCATTAAGATCCTCAATGGGACTTGGTGGAGCATCTATCTTTATGTCTGAATTAGTTGTTTCAATAGCTAGAAGATTTTTCCTCTTCCATTTTTCCATAAAATCATCAACTAATTCATTGTGAACTTCCTTTTGATCATGCCCAAATATTTCCAAAAAGGCATCCAACAAATCCTGTATGGTCCTGAATCTCTTATCAGGCGAATCATGAAACTAATAATAAGGCATCTCCACATCAAAAGTCAAGGCAAACAATTTCATTAGAACATCCTCATAAATAGGTGGATCACACCATTCATCAATATATTGCGTGAAGGCCCTAATGTGAGCACTAGCATCATCATGATCATAATACTCAAGAACGTTTTCAATAACATCTTCAGGTATATCATGAGAGTAACCAACAATTCCTGAAAAATCAATAGGACTATAAAAATAATCCATTTCTAACTAGATCATTTAAACAAAGGTCTAAAGAAAAGGACTGGGACCCAAGATTACTAAGGATCCAACAAGAAGAAGGACTAGCCAGCTTCATCCACAATCCTGTCCAAGTTCAAGGATGAAGAAAAACAAGCCGTGAATTCCTTTTTGCAAAATACCTCGTCAAATTATTTAAAAGTGGAGTCGCCAGATGACCAAGTTTATTTCAGACAAACAAGAGCATCAAACAAAGCAAAAACAAGAAGGAAAACAAAGGTTAATTTATTATGTTTGGAACAAGCATCGGAAATCAATGAGTGCTTCGTCTCCAAGAATCTCAAGCAGCTAACAAGGATTTCTCCTTGCAGTATACTTGATATATTTGTTCAATGGAGTCGCCCCTTGGAAAGGAAGCAAACAAAAACAACCAATGCAAGTTTAAAGATTTTTTAGCTCTTAAAAAAATTACTCGTTTTGACCAAGGATAAATGACTTATCCCCGACAACGGCGCCAAAGATGTTGTCGTTCTAATACACACTTGCAAACATAAGCTAAGTCCGGCTTAGTTAGTGTGTCCTTGGAGGCACAATGCCTATGTTCAAAGTCCACGCTGTCACTTTGACTTGAACCTCTTCCGTCTAGGATCACTCCTAGGGAAGCCAAGGGGGGTAGTCCCTGGTTTCTAGATTAGTTTTAGAGTTAAGTTCTAGGAGCTGATTTCAATTATTTACAAGGTTTAGGGGTTTCTAATCCCTAGATGCACAAGCAACAAATGCAAGATGCAAGGGTTATTATGTTAAGCAAGACCTTTTCTAGGAAAACTAAGACAAGTGCCTAAGATTGGGCAAGGGGTCAACTAAGTTAAAGGGTTGTTCGTTACAAATAGATTACAATATTACTTACAAAAGAATAACTTGATCAAATAAATATTATATACAAAATTTACAATTCAAAGAATGCTAAAATAAAACAACAAGCTAACCACTTTGTTTATGTGTTTGTGCAGGATATAAAAAAGATTAAAGCATCACATTACATTATCATCAAAGCATCAAGATTATCATCATCAATATATCAAGAAGAAGATTTATAAAGTTAATCACAAGTATCAAGGATGAAGATCAGTCACTCTTAATTATTAAACCCACAAGTATTTAGAAATTTAGATCGAGGGTTGAGTTGTTAAGCTTTCTTAAGGTTATATCAAATTTTATTAATCTTTCACAAAAGCCTCCTCCTCCTATTGCCAAATAACTGTCGGATGCTCAATAAGTGTTTCCACCCTAGCTTCGCAGGTCAAGTCTACGGTACCCTAAAGAGTCTATTAAGTTATTATATGAGTTAGGTAGACTTTTAGGAGTGTTTAGGAGTGTTTTAAGAGTTTTACGACACTTTTTAATGGTGATTTAGTGACTTGGCCGAAACTCACTGTCGCCTAAAAAGTGCGTTGATTTGATTATGAGATCAAGAGCATGAACACATGTATATGTCACTAAAATGCACAATTAAGATAGCTTGAAAGAAAAACAAAAGGCGAGAACAACTTGCCAACCAATAGAAGATAGGCAATCATACTTTTATGTGTTCAAAAGCATTTAAACAATATCTTTTAGTGTAAAAGAGAAAAAGATTTAAATGTTGCCTACTTATCAACTTAGAAACAAATCACTTCAATCATATGGAATTAAGAGATCTATGCGTTAAAGAGAAACGCCATCTACTCATGAAGCATCAATGATTATAGATCTAAGCATGGAACATAAAGATAAACATTTAGTGAACTAAACATGCATAAGCTCTAGTTAAGTTGATGTAGGTGCCCAATAGGCTTAAGCTAGAGAATTATTTAGTGTATTAGATCTAGATCTAGGATATCATAACTTTAAAGAACTTAGATCTTTAATCACATATTAAAACCCTAACCCAACCTTTTGGGGTATTCCTCTCGCAACAAGGTAGGCAATTAATTATCTTTCTTATTAATTGAGATTATTGAAAAGGAAAGAAGCAAGCAAGCAAGGAAGAGGAAGGAAGAGAGAGAAAAGCAAACCAAGAAACAAGCAAGAAGCAAACAAAAGGAAAAAGGCAACAAACAAACCAAGAAGCAAGCAAACAAACCCTACCCCATGTCCTAGGGTTTGGGAGATACCCTTTATCTCACAAACCCTCACGTTCTAGCAAGAAAAGGGAAAGAAAAACAAGATCTAGATCAAACCCTAATTACCCAGGGCTCACACGTGGGAGGAGGCCGTACCCTTTTTCTCCCACAAATGTGAGCCACTACAAGCAACCGAAAAAATGACAAAAATGACAAAAATGAAGGAAAAAGTTAAGAAAATGAAGGAGCAAGGTTGAGAAATAGTTACCAATCCCTTGGGGGGTCTTTGAGTGTTGTGTGGATGCCTTTGGGTAGCCAAAATCCCTCTCAACCAGATCTGAACCTGCAAAAACCAGCAAGCTATGCTTGCTAGAAATATCACACACAACTATACAAGCAAAGAAAAATCTTGCTTTTTTAGGACAATTTTTCTTGAAAAAATTTAGTGAAAATTTTAGATTATGATGACCAAAGAACTCTATTATGCTAACTGAAATATGGATTGCAACATAAATAATGAGAAAAAGAGCAATAGAAGAAGATTGCTTTGAGTGTATGAAAATCTCAAAGGGAGACTCTTCCAAGAGGCACCCTAATGAAACCCTTGAAGTCCAACTTGCAAAAACTCACACAATAGCATGCATACAATGGATATTATGGAGGGTTAATCTAATAAAGTCAAATACTTGCACCCTATATAGCCAACCACATATATAGATTCACAAGACTACTCTTTGCAAGATCTACTTAAATAAAATACTTTACCTAAGATCCATTCATGCAACCATTATAAGAAATCAAAACGATTTTACCTCATATGTTTGTAAGAACACAAATACTTGTAGATCTTCCCAAAATCCGCCAAAGATTCTTTTATTATTGCATCAAGAAATGGGATCTTGGAGAAATACTTGCTCCAAAACCCTAAGAGAAGAATAATGAAAATGGATGGAATAGAGAGAGAGAGAGTGGAAAATCAAGTAGCATAACAATAGCTCAAGATATGGTGAGTTTCGAGTCAGGAAGGAGATCTATTTATACTTGGAGAGGAAAAACTACCTCTCTTGGATCTATGCCAAGTGTCCACGACCAAGCAAATGAGTAGATCTCAAGGCTAGGGCGCACCATCTAGGGTTTGAAAGCTAGATCTAGGGTGTAGAAAAATTGTGGGGGATGTTGGGATCAAGCAAAGAGGTGTGGGAGGATATGGGATTCGTGCTAGGGGAGTGTAAGGGTATAAAATTATTTTTAAAAATTATTTTGGAGTTTTTCTAGAAGAGGGAGGGCGTAACTCCTCTTGGAGGGCGCACCACATTGAGGAAAGGCAAAGAAAGAAAGGGAAATAATGAGGAAATGGGAGTGGGATCACTTTAAGAAGTGATGTGGGGGCTAGAGGGAGGTAAATCATAATAGAGGGGGCCTCACTCAAGTTACAAAATTAATTTATTAAGAAAAAACGTCAATCCCCCTAGGGGGGCGTAACGTTTGAGTGTGGAGGATGGGTAAAGGGTTAGAATAGGTTGGAAAAGGTTGGGAGGGTTATGTTATGCTTAGAGGGTCTCTCTCTAACCTTATTTCACCATTTTACATCATTCTAACTCATTATTACAATTTTACATTTTTGCCATCTTTGGACTTTAGCAATTAAAATTGTTGTTTTAGACTGACTTACACTCCGGCTGGACAAACCCATGGCTAAAGTAGTCTGACTAAGATGAAACTTGGTCCATGGATGTGGGGGATGCTATTCCATTTCTTTTGAGCACAAATACCCCTATAAAAAGTCCAATGATCTAGTTTTTACAATTATTGCTTAAAAATAATTAATTAATTAAATAATTAAACCTCCAAACTGAGAGAAATTTAATTAAACAATAATTAATTAAAAAAAACTATACTAGACTCGACGGAATTCCACGAAACTTTCTGAGATGTCTTGCATGGTCATTTACAATGATTCCCTACAATAGTTACCAAAAGATAAACCCACTAGAACGTCATTCACCACTTTGAAGGAATTATTGCAAGTGTGAGGGAAAAACTCAAGTGAAATCAATAAGGCTGAAAAGCCCAATTGATAACCTGAGGATTAAAAACCCTCGGTGAAAAGAACTCTCCCAGTGAATCGATCCCAAGGTAACTGACCTAGACATGACTCATGCAGACCTAT
>JASDQU010101719.1:91893-150344 GCA_032191745.1 Picea mariana | reverse complement strand
ACTAGATCTACCCAAGTAACATTTTACCTAAGATCCAATGTGTGCAATCACCAAACAAATTTGAACAACTTTACCTCATGTGTATGGCAAGAAAAAGCATGTGCATAACTCTTCCAATAGTCCTCCAAAGTTTTCTCTTTATTACTCAAGAAGAGGATCTTGGAGAAAACTATCTTCAAAACCCTAAGAGCTAGAGAATGGAAAATGTGGAGAGAGAGAGAGAGAGAGAGAGAGAGAGAGAGAGAGAGAGAAATCAAGTAGAATAACATTAACTCAATATATGGTGAGTTGGGAGTGAGGAAAGAGATCTTTTTATACTTGGAGAGGCAAACCTACCTCTCTTGGATCAATGCCAAGTGTCTACCACCAAGCACAAGATGAGATCCCAAGGCTAGGGTTTAGATCATAGATCTAGGGTTTAGATCATAGATCTAGGGTGTAGATTGGTGCGGGAAATGTTGGGATCACACAAAAGTGTAGTGAGAGGCTATGGGATATGTGCCAAGGGAAAGGAGAGAGTTAAATATTTTTTTAAAAATTATTTTGGAATTTTCCAAGTTGGGGGAGGCTTAACCCTCCTAGTAGGGCGCACCACTTGGGGGAGATCACATGGATGAAGGAAGTGGATGAGTGAGAGAGTGTTGGGATCAAGCAAAAAAACAAGTGGGAGGCTAGGAAAGACGTTCCTAGGGATATAATAAGTCTCCCCTTTATTTTTTCATTATTTTTTTACTTTTTGGAGACTTTCTAGAAGGAAGGCACACCCCTCCAGGCAAAGTGACGTTTTTGCTTAATGGCTAGGTGGGGGGGTGATGTGAGGGTTGGAAAAGGTTAGGAAAAATATCTCTCACCTTTATCCATCTTTACATCATCCTTTTAGCTCATTTTTAAAAATTACATTTTTGCATGTTTGGACTTTAGCAATTAAAATTGTTGTTTTTGACTGACTGACACTCCGGGTGGACAAACCCATAGAAAAAATTGTCTGACTGAGCTGAAACTTGGTCCATGGATGTGGGTGGTGCTATTCCATTTCTTTTGAGCACAAATACCCCTATCAAAATTCCAAGGACCTAGTTTTTACAATTTTTTCTCAAGAATAATTAATTAATTAAATAAATAAACCTCCAAACTTAGGGAAATTTAATTAAAAATTAATTAATTAAAAAAAACTATACTCAACTAGTCGGAATTCCGTGAAACTTTCTAAGATGTCTTGCATGGTCATTTACAATGATTCCCTACAATAGTTACCAAAAGATAAGCCCACTAGAACGTCGTTCATCACTTTGGAGGAGTTATTGCAAGTGTGAGGGAAAAACTCAAGGGAAATCAATAAGGCTGAAAAGCCCAATTGATAACCCGAGGATAAAAAAACCTCGCTGAAAGTAACTCTCCCTGTGAATCGATCCCAAGGTAATTGACCTAGACATGACTCATGTAGACCTACTACATTATTGACCCACGCAAGGGTGCGGAAATTCCAGTTACAAAAAGAAGTGTTGGGGCCAAACAATGCCTTGTAGAACCAAAAGTCTTCAACAAATTTGCATCCGATGATGCATCTCTTTATGGAACATGGAGTTGACCACCTATGTTGGAGAGGCGGTCAACATCTGGCTCCACATGGGGACGTGTGTTCGATCTTCTCACTTGAGACGGAGAGCATACGAGAATCCAACACCTACAACATAGTGCTCACCAATAACCAACATAAGAATACATATATACATGATTAAATAAATGAATGTTATATACAACATTTACACAAAATAACTAAAGTACAACATCATTAATTTACAACAAATGAAATCTATGGTACCGAAAAAAATAATTCTAAGTACATATTGATATAATAAATTGAAATAATACAAATTTAAAATACAAAGAAGGGTTAGAGATACGTTACAACCATCCATGCAATGGATGAAATGATTCAAAAAGTGTCTGAAACATCCTTGTCCAGGATGAATCACAGAAGACCCCTTCCCAAGTTTTATCAACTTGAAACTTTTTGTGCGGAAGAACCAACCAGACTTCATGCTCCTTCCTTCCTTCAACCAAACACTAGAATGTGACAAGACGTGTAAACTCCGAATACTTTGTTGCTCATGAATTTCAAGGTGGGAGGCCAACCAATACTCATAATGATATGACATCGTTAAACTAAAGTTGCCTTCCATTTCCACATAATTCTGCATTAACTCATCTTCTGGTTGAGAGGTTGAAAAAAAACATACCAGAGGAACCATCATACTGTTTTCTTCAAGATTTTCAAAGTTACCCTTCAAAAAGATTTGTTCATCGAGAGGAGGGTGGGGACTTGAATCATCTAGATATTCAAAATTTTCAAACTCAAGTTCCTTTATTTCCTCAAGATGAATGATTGGCTCATCCATGGATTCATCCAGAATTTCCCAATGAACTTCCTCATCTTTTTCACTATCAAGCTCAAATTTAAGGGGGTCTAGATATTCAACATAAGTTTCATCTTCTGCAAGGCGAGCCTCCATGATATCTAGTTGTAAGTTAATGACTTCAAACTGTTTGTTATGGGCAATCTATATGGCCTCACACTGTTTTGCATGGGAAATCTGCATGTTCATAATTATTTATTTAAGCTCCTTAATGGGATCTGGTGGAGTATCTTCCTCCATGTATGAAATGATTGTGTCCATATCTTGAAGGTTCTTTCCCTTCCATATTTCCATAAAATCATCAACCAATTCATGTGGAAACATGCTAGCTTCATCTGAAAACCTTTTCAAGTTCAAGGATGCAAAGAACAAGCTGTGAGTTCCTTCTCGAAGAATACTTTGTCAAATTATTTTAAAGTGGAGTCTCCATATGACCAAGTTTATCTCAGACAAACAAGAACATCAAACAAAGCAAAAACAAGAAGGAAAACATATGTTAATTTATTATGTTGGGAACAAGCATTGGAAATCAATTGTCTTCTTCTCCAAGAATCTCAAGTAGCCAACAAGGATTGTTCCTTGCAGTATACTTGATATATTTGTTCAATGGAGTCACCACTTGGAAATGAAGCAAACAAAAAACAACAAATGCAAGTTCAAAGAATTTTTAGTTTAAAAAAAAAAATAGTCGTTTTGACCAAGGATAAATGACTTATCTCCGGCAATGGCGCCAAATATGTTGTCATCCTAATACACACTTGCAAACGTGAGCTAAGCCTGCCTAGGTTCACAACCCACGCTATCACTTTGACTGGAACCTCTTATGTCTAGGCTCACTCCTAGGGAAGCCAAGGGGGGTAGTCCATAGTTTCTAGTTAAGTTCTAGGAGTTGATTTTAATTATTTACAAGGTTTGGGGGATTCTAATCCTAAGATGCACAAGCAACAATGCAAGATGCAAGGGTTAGTATGTTAAGCAAGACCTTTCCCTAGGGAAACTAAGATTAGTGCCTAAGATTAGGCAAGGGGTCAACTAAAGTTAAAGGGTGATTCGTTACAAATATGATTACAAGATATACAAAGAATAATTATTTTATAACAAGATTAGCTACAAGTAATTACAAATAAGAATGCTAGAGATACAATGATGCAACAAGCTAACCACTCTTAAGTATTTGTGTGCAGGAATAAAGGAGATCAAAGCATAATCACATTTATGAGATTATGATCAACACATCATTATCATCAACACATCAACAAAGAAGATTTAGATATTTAAGCACAAGTGTATTAAGATGATCAAGATTATTAACACTCTTAGTTATTAAACCCACAAGGTATTTAGATGATTAAGCCCACGATTTAGTAAGTGATTAAGTTTTAAGGGTTTCTTAAGATTATCAAGTTTTAGTTACCCTTATTAGATGTTTCACCAAAGCCTCCTCCCCCTATTGCCAAATGACTGTTGGATGCTCAAGAAGTATGGCAACAAGGCCTACCCTAACTTTGTAGGTCAGCCTGAAAGATTGAGTTCTCACAGAAAGGACGCTTCACGCCACGAGACCATCCCCGGCCTAATCACCTTCCATTGCCCCTCAATCCCCATTTTAGATGGTGAATATGGTGGTCTAAGGTACTCTCCCAGTGAACCGATCCCAAGGTAACTGACCTAGTCATGACTTATGCAGACCCATTACATTATTGACCCATGCAGGGGTGCAGAAATTCCAGTTACAAAAAGAAGTGTTGGGGCCAAACAATGCCCTGTAGAACCAAAAGTCTTCAACAAATTTTCATATGATGATGCATCTTTTCATGGCACATGGAGTTGACCACCTATGTTGGAGAGGCGGTCAACAGCTTCTCCACCCTCTAATCTAGCACTGATCAAGTTTGTATGGTTTAGGTTGGGTTCATCTTATCAACCCGTAGAATATCTTAGCCATAGATATGTGATCTATGGTTGAAGATATGTGAACCTGAGGTAAAGGATGGGACGAGACCTTCCTATCCCATCGACCATTCAAAACATGTTGCGTATATTTTCAGGGTGGGGTCAGAGGAAAAAAAATAAAAAAGGGAAAGAAGGAAGCGAACGACGAGAGGATGATGCGACAGGAACATGGTAACTAGAGGGGTGACATGGTATCACCTCAAGGTGCCATGTGGACCTGAGGTGCCACATCAATGGACACATGAACAAATTGTTGTTAGGATATTTATACACTTAGGAGTTAGTTAAGATATACTTGCTCTAATATGTCATTAGGTAAAAGTGTGTTTCTTAGTGTGTTTCTTTAGTATGCATTTGTAGTTAGGAAATCCGACGGTCATGATATGTTCCCGACATAGAGTGATCTGATGGTTCATACTCTCCTTGATCTTGATGACCATTGATCCATGGCTTAACACCCGATTGGTCCATGATCTCTATTTAAAGAGCATGGAGGGTCATTTGTCGATGATTGATTTTGAGAAACTCTCTTGTAAAATCTCTCTATAATCTTTTTATTTGCATTAATAAACTGCTCCAAGTGGTTGCGTTGGTTGGGGCCGTGGATGTTTCCCCGTTGGGGTTTTACCACGTGAAAACATCGGTGTGTTGATCTTTGATCTGGTTATGTGAGTGGTTACTGAAGGTGTTCATCCTCTATTGGAATACCTGTGTTTTCGAACATGGTATTAGAGCCTGTTTGAAGACCTGCTCCTGTTGTAGATCGAGATTGTGAAGCCGAGTTGCCTCATCTCCATTTTCTGACATTTCCATACATTTCTGGGCTGAGAGGATTGTTCCATTGGGTCCAGAGCACTCGTTTCATTTAGGAACACTTTCGTTTCACTCGAAAAGGTTTATGTTGCCCAAGATATGACCATTACAGTCAGATCCGGAGGTATAAAGCCTGAATACACATTTTTAAAATTTTTGCAAAGTTTTATTTTGATTTTATTTCGGTTTGTATTTTTTATTTCTCGGTTGTTACTCTTTTAGATCTGCGTATTCTCTTTGCCCCGCGCCCTGTGAAATCTCAGCAAATTAGAAACATATAGAAAAAGGTGCATCTTCCGGGTAAGCTAACCGAGATCTAACACTTGTTGTCATCAAGAAGTGAAATTTTTTTCTTGTGTGAAAAGAGTTTTTGTTTAGCACGCTCTTCAACAACAATAACAACAACAACAACAATCCTTCTTCTAAACATTACAATATGTTTTGCTAGACCATTTGGTTAAAACTTGCCTTATTAAGTAAGAGGTCTTGAGTTCAAGTCTCTCTTTTTTTACCTTTTTGAAAAAGTTCATGCTATAATTGTAAAGTGTATTTCACTTCAAGTATAAAAGTGAATCACTATAAGTAGCTTTAATATTTTATTTTAGAGTTATTTATTTTGCATGCAACTTTTCTGTTATAAAGTAAATTCATTGTAAAATTAATCCCCACTTCTCTTTATAAAAGTGGGTCACTTCATAAAGCAACTTACACTATCACGTGGTTAGTTGGTTACCGTTTATGCATTTTTTTAAAAGGGCATAACTCTCACATCAGAAGTCCGTTTTCAATGCCGTTTTTTTTAAAACCTCATAATTTTTCAAGCTCTTTCCATCAGGATCATTAGTTTCATCTTTTAAGTCCATATTATCTGCATATTTAATATGGCTTCTACAAGAAATGTCTTGCTTACCAACAACAACTACTTCCAATGGAAATCTCATATGGAAGAGTTATTAAGAAGTAAAGGCTTGTACCAAATTACCTTGGGAAAGGAAAAAGAACCCATTGATGCTGATAAGAAATCCAAGTGGGATAATAGGAATGACGAAGCACATGAACTAATTGGAATGTCCATCTCTCCTGATTTATGGTACCACCTTCAAGAAATTGATGACCCCGAAGAAGCTTAGGACAAGATTGAATCTGTGTTTGGTAAACTCAATATTATTTGAGCACAACAGTTAGAAAATCAAATATTGACCTTGAGTCCAATTGATTTTTCTTGCCTTGGAGACTATTTATCTAAGTTTAAAACACTCGAAATTTTATGTGAAGAATGTAAGATAAAAATGGAGGAAGAGTGTTGCATCTATCTTATTCTTTCTAAGCTAGGTAGTGCATATTCTGTGTTTGTATCTACATTTTATGCCATGAGAGAGGCTCTAGGGAAAGCTTATGAAAAACCCACTCTTGAGTCCTTTTGTCTTTGATTAGAGAGGAAGATAAGCTTATACAACTTGGAGTGATCAGCACTGCAGGTACCTCTAACAAAGCCTTAGTTGCGCAGAAGAAAGATAAACCCAAGTATCCCAAGAAGCAACATCGTCGCTACAACAACAAACAATATAAGGGTCCCAAACCCACTCAGAAAACTTCATCTTCTAATGGTGACAAATGAGAAAAATATAAAAATAAGAATACTGACAGACATTGCAACTTTTGTGATAAAGATGGTCATGATGAGTCCAAATGTTTCAAAGAGATGGCAACTTTAGAAGCAGCGATGAATAAGCACAACATCGGTATTGATTCTACTTCTTCTTCGTCTTCTCATGGACATGCACTCTCTGCTTCTGGTTTCTCCTTCAATACACCTTCTACTTCTACTTCTACTTCTGATAAGTGGCTTATTGATTCTGGAGCATCTTATCATATGGCTAAGGATAGAGACATATTTTGTACTCTAAATGAATGTAACACCAAGAAAATATTTGTTGGTGATGATAGATCTCTTAGTGTTGAAGGATCTGGAACAGTACAAGTCGAAAATGTCCATTTCAATGATGTCTTATGTGTTCCAAGTCTTTCTTGTAACCTTCTATCAATATATCAAATTACTCATTCAGGTGAATGTAAAACCGTAGAGTTTTCACCTCACGAAGTTGTAATCAAGGATCTAAAAGATCCTAGTCATGTTCTTTCAACTAGAATTGCTGATGATATTACTAGGTTGTACAAGTTTGACAACTTTGGGTCATCATCTTTTTCATCAGTTTTTGTTGCTCATGGCGATGACTTGAGCAAACTTTGGCATGAGCGGTTTGGTCATCTAAACTATCGCTCATTGCAACAACTATGTAATCAACAAATGGTGACTGGTCTTACTCTTGTTTCATACAGAGATGGTGTTTGTGTCGGTTGTGTTCTCAGCAAACATCATCGGGACAGTTTTGAAAAACGTGCCTCTTGGCACACCTCGAGTCCTTTGCAGCTTATTCACAGTGATTTGTGTGGTCCACTTTCTTCTCCTTCTTTTTCTGGGTGCAAGTATTTCTTAACTTTCATTGATGACTTTTCCAGACGTACTTGGATTTACTTCTTAAAACTTAACAATGAAGTTTTTGACAAGTTTTTGGCCTACAAGGCCCTTGTAGAAAAACAATCTGGCCATCAAATTCAAAGGTTAAGAACAAATAATGGAGGCGAATATGTGAACAATAATTTTACAAATTACTGCACTACACAAGGAATCCAAATGCAACACATTGTTCCATATACACCACAACTAAATGGTGTTGTTGAGAGAAACAACCACACATTAAAAGAAATGGCTAATTGTATGATCCAATCTAAGGGATTAAGTCTAAAGTATTGGGCGGAAGCCATCAACTGTGCAAATTACATAGTAAATCTTACTCCCACAAAGGCTCTTAAAAATATAACACCAGAAGAAGCTTGGACTAAAATTAAACCAAATGTAAGTCACTTCCATGTGTTTGGCAGTATAGCGTGGGCTCACATTCCTGATGAGAAAAGGAAAGCATTGCAGCCTAAAAGTGAGAAGTGTATATTTGTTGGTTATTCTGAAGATGTCAAAGGTTACAAAATTCTTCAATCACATTGTAATGAAATTATTATTAGAAGAGATGTAAATTTTGATGAAAATCTCTTGGCTTGCGAGCTTAATTCGACATTTGTGCCTTCTTTGGCTTGCGATCCTAATTCGATGGTTGTGCCTTTTTCGGCCTGCGATCCATATTCGGCGTTTGTGACTTCTTCTGATCTGGTTTCTTCTTCAGATGATGACAGTGAGGATGAAAATCCACCTCCGCCTGCTCACCCTACTCCAGATGAGTCCTTTGAACCTGAACTAGCACCAGTTCCACCGCTTCCTAGATGGGACTGTTCAACACAAGAAGCAAATGGTGGTCTTGTCGGTGATCCTTCAGATCAGCGTCGAACACATTCACAGTTCCAGCGAGCCTCTTCTCTTTTGGCTCAAGTTTTCGAGACTCCTGATCCAGAAACATTTGCAGAAGCTTCAGGTCATCCAGATTGGGATATAGCAATGGATGAAGAGTATCGTTCTTTAATGGAAAACGATACTTGGGATCTTGTACCTCTTCCAAAAGGATGAAAACTTGTCATATGTAAATGGGTCTAAAGAACTAAGTATGCATCAGATGGAAGTGTTGAAAGACACAAGGCTCGGTTAGTTGCCAAAGGATTTTCCTAAGTTGAAGGAATTGACTATAATGAAACGTTTTCCCCTGTAGCCAAAATGAATTCCATCCGCCTTGTTCTTGCCCTTGCTGCCTCACATAAATGGGAGGTCCATCAGATGGATGTTAAATCTTCCTTCTTGCATGGCGATTTGAAAGAAGAAATCTACATGGAACAACCTCTTGGCTATGTCCAGAATGACTCTAGCCTTTTTTTTCGCCTCAAGAAATCTCTTTATGGTCTCAAGCAAGCATCCCAAGCTTGGTATGCCAAAATGGACAGCTTTCTTATTGCCACTGAATTCTCTAGATGTCATTCTGATCCTAATGTCTATACCAAGAAAGTAGGAAGCCATCTCATAATCCTTGTCCTTTATGTTGATGACCTTATCCTTACTGGTAGTGACCCAAAACTTTTAAACCATGTGAAAACCATCCTTAAGAAGAAATTTGAAATGACCGACTTAGGATTTTTGCACTATTTTCTTGGCCTCCAAGTTTTGCAAACCAATGAAGGAATCTTTCTTTCCCAGTGTAAGTATGCTTGTGACCTTCTTCGTCGCTTTCACATGGATGATTGTAAACCAACCCATTCTCCCTTCCAATTTGGAGTCAAGCTTACTTCCACCCGTACTTCTCCTGAAATTGATGCCACCCTGTACCGTCAATTAGTTGGTAGCCTCTTATACTTGACTCATACCCATCTTGATCTTTCCTTTGTTGTTGGTCGTGTTGCCTGGTATATGCAAACATCCCATGAAAGCCATTGGAAAGCAACTAAAAGGATACTTCACTATGTCCATGGTACAGTTCACTTCAGGATACATTAAAGTTTAGAGGGGGCTCCTTTATTCGCTGGTTTCACTGATTCAGATTGGGACGACGACCCTGATGATCGAAAGTCTATTGCAGGTTATGTTTTCAGTCTTGGTTCAGGACCTATCACTTGGGCCTGTAAGAAACAAAAAGCTATTGCACTTTCTTCAGCAGAAGCAGAGTACCGAGCAGTTGTAAATGCAAGTCAGGAAGCCTTGTGGCTTCAACAAATCCTTTCAAAGTTTGGATTCCAGCACCAACATCCGGCTAGCCTTTGGTGTGACAATCAGAGTGCTATCAAGCTCGCCAAATACCCAGTTCAACATCAGCGTAGCAAACACATCGAGCTACACATGCACTTCATCAGAAAGCTAATTCATGATCAAGTTATTGAAGTTCTCTTTTGCCCTACAGAAGATCAAGTTGCAAACATTTTCACGAAGTCTCTTACAGAAGCGAAGTTTTCCAAACTTAGATCTATGTTAGGCGTTCAAGAAGTTGTCATTAAGGGGGGATAGGCTTTAATGCCTCCTTCCTTCTCCTATTGTGTCACTATTGTAAATCCTTCAATCCTATCCNAGTTGTTCTTAAGGGGGGATGTTAGGATATTTAGACACTTAGGAGTTAGTTAAGATATACTTGGTCTAATATGTCGTTAGGTAAAAGTGTGTTTCTTAGTGTGTTTCTTTAGTATGCATTAGTATGCATTTGTAGTTAGGAAATCTGATGGTCACAATATGTTCCCGACATAGAGTGATCCGACGGTTCATACTCTCCTCGATCTTAACAACCATTGATCTGTGGCTTAACACCTGATTGGTCCATGATCTCTATTTAAAGAGCATGGAGGGTCATTTGCCGATAATTGATTGTGAGAAACTCTCTTGTAAAATCTCTCTGTAATCTTTTTCTTTGCATTAATAAACTACTCCAAGTGGTCGCGTTGGCTGGGGCCATGGATGTTTCCCTGTAGGGGTTTTACCACGTGAAAACATCGGTGTGTTGATCTTTGATCTGGTTATGTGAGTGGTTACTGAAGGTGTTCTTCCTCTGTTGGAATACCTGTGTTGTCGAACAATTGTCACATGGGCAAATGATGCCCTATGTTTAAAAAAACTATTATGGAGCCAAATTTTTATTTTGGCCATATTAGGAGCATAATAACCCAGATTGAGATGAAACTTTCTAGGTATGTTAGTAGTGAGGACACAAAAGAGCTAGTGAGGTCTGTTGCTCAAATAAGTATCATTTCTCCATAATTTGCAAAGTAGTGATTCATGAATAATAAACTAGTACGCTCTGTCATAGGCTCTATTTCTGAGGATATTTTTATAGTGAGACGACGAAATAGACATGAAAATACTCAGTGAAGGAATTGGTCAGATTCTAAGGGGTTTGGAATGGGGATGTTGAAATAGGCCAAAGTATACTATTATGGGCCACGTTTTGAGAATTTTTGAGATTTTTAGAAGAGGAAAAGGGGCCCCATAAACAGAAAACATTTTAATGCAAAATATTTTTATATTATTATTTATAAAAACAAAACCGAAAAACAAGAAATGAAGAACACAAAATTAAAAAAACATCAAAAATTTTCAAAAACCAAAAAGGGAAAGAAAACAATCTTTTGTATTATCAGATGGATCATACATTCCAATTTATGCAATTATCACCCTTACTTGGATCATTCGAATTGTGTAACCTTGTTCTGCATTGTCACATGCATCATTAGGTCTTGAGTCCTATATTTTGTTATTCAAACCAACTTTGTCACCTTAGTGTTGGAATACCAAATTATCTCATGTAATACTCTTGTTTTGATCTCCAAATTAGCAATGTATTTTTGCTTATTTGATTAAATTTTGGAGAGCCTAGCAATGTAATAGCATTGAATATTAATAATAAAATGCATCGTTGGTTGCAAGATGGATAAAGATAGAGTCATAGGGGGTTATTATTCCATAAGTGATGGGGATAAAGGGGCTAAGTCAATTTACTATATTTTATTAAAACTTACCTTGGAATTAGTTGGGAAAAGTAGTTACACGAGCTTCTTGGAGAAGCCATGTGGTGCATTATTGCATGCGAATATATAAACCGAGATTTTGGTTGTTGGGGGGTACCTCATTCACTCCTCAATCATTCCTCCTTCATTCTTACCCATTTTTGTTCTTGGTTTTTGGCATGGGAACACAATGTTGGAGGAGAGAGTCATTGTTAGTTGGTTGTAGTTATCTATTGGTTATTACAGCAAGAAAATATTTTCTATGTGCATGAGAATTATGGGGGTTGAGTAATAATTGTCCACAACGAAAAATCCATGGAATTTCCAACATTGATATTTCTTGTCCAGTAGCACTGGAGCCCTAGAAAGAAGTGGAACAACCTGAGGGATTGCATTGCATAGAAGGTGGTTCTTTTTTCTAGGTTGTGTAGGATGAGGGGGAAAGAGAGTTGGTAAGTTGAGATTTGTTGTGTGATTGAGCAAATTGTGAGAGCTTTATAGTTGTCTGGTGTGTGTGTTTTAGAGTCTACTCAGGCATCTGTTCTTATGGATTCATAAGCTCAACTTGGGGGTGGCCTGTCGTAGAGAGTGAATGTTCAATGGAGATCAAGGTTGGGTGGAATGTCTGACGTCGACATCATGTTGGTGTGGTTTTTTGATAAAGATAATCTCTTTATTTTCTATGTTTCATATATTTTTGTTGTGTTATTTACTTTATAATATTGTATCTTCCACGAGCATATTATTAATTCATTTTTTCTTAAATAATGCATGAACATGTAATTGTTAGTATGATTATTGATTGATTGTACGCCCAAATATGAGCTCTTGACGGAAATATATGGCCTCTTATAAGAAAATATCTAAGGCCTCAACCATACAATGACGTCAGCATGTCCACGTGGCATCCATGTGGACTCTGCTCCACACGTGCTAGTTGACGTAGAACCAACTTCTCACAGGATCGAATGGCATCGACCCCGAACCTGCATCTAAACCCTCGGACATCAACTATTTGGTTCCCATGGCCCGCAAAGATATTGGAATCTCCCCTTTCGGGAAATCTATTGCGGGATGTCCTATCACCTAACTCTGTGGTTCTCCCAAATTCCATGACTTGCAACATTATCGGGCTGACTCTTTTGGGAAATCCAAATCAGGATGCCAACTTTTCCTTCTCGCTTCTCTTCCTGAAATTCATGGCCCACAAAACTATTGGGTTCTCAGCATTTGCTTGTTCCTTTCAAAAGACTAACTTACCTTGCTCACAGTTTCTTCTTGAACTTGAACTCCAATGGAAAATTGCCTCTTGTCGCATAGCCATAGGCCCACGGGATCCCCTCTTCGGGATGACGAGTTAACACAACTCATCCCGAATGAGTCTCCCTGAAAAAAATTTCCTGTGAGATTCGATGGTTGAGAATGACACCGATCAACGGTCCAAATCTATGTGGATCCTTAAATTGTGTGATGATTAACGATGATAGGTCTAAAAGTCAAGATCAAGAACAAATCAATGACTCTTGTTCTTTCAGGCTTGCACCTACGAGCTCGTTCCATCGGGGTGTCACACTACCAAGTATCACGACCTTTCCAAAAATCTGCATTATGATAGGCTTGTGGACTCATACCTTCGGGCTTAACCTTATGTCACACCTCATGATCTTTCCAATACACGATTTATCGATGGACAATCGAGATTTAATCTCAATGGCCCGACGGATAGACAAGATTAACTCTCCACACTTAGGTGATTTATCCTTGATTTTTTTTTTGGTAATCTTGAACCTTGTGACTGGTGAGGGACTGCCTTAGCTGAGATGCCATGACCCAGGGGCATCTAAGCCGTCAAAGTCACCTGGGGATCGCACCCGGCTTGGACCGCACCAACCCTTAACATGGTTAGATTTGAGGTGTCCCTAGGGGTTTTGAACCGATGTCTTTCACTTACATAGTGCCTTAATAGTGCACTCCCTCACCGACGCCTCTACACCTCGGGAACTAAAAATTTAAAGGACATGGCTTTGATCCACTTATGTGTGCATGGGTTGTTGATATTATGGTAGTCGCGGGAGGTATTTACCTCCACGTGTAAACCTGACAAGGATAGAATACTCTAGGAAACAAGAAGAAACCCTAATGAGTTGGCTAATAACCCTAGAATACTTGTCGGCTCAATAAGATAATTTATATTAGGTTATTAGCCTCCAAGAGAAGAAGTTAGCCATAAATAATAATATATACTAAACAGACAGATACCCAGAATGAGAAGTCAGCCCAGACAGTTATCCAGAATTAGTATAAATACAGGAGGCCAGTTCTCATTCTGGCAGGCAGTTTCAGAATTGAAGAGTAGCACTTGTGCGCACTGTAGTTGCCCAGTTTCTACGCAGTTTTGGAGGAGAGTTGTCGTTGCAGCTGCTGCAGCTATCTGTTACGCTTGGACTATCTCTTGGCTAGAGTTTGGACTATCTGATCAGCTCTTGTTGATGCGCTATCCTTGGGGAAAGGTGCGCTACCCTTTGTTTGGATATCTAGCCTAGGGTTTGCTTCCGGAGTGATTCTCTGTCAAGGTTAAGGTGCTCGGAGGGTGGCTTCAACCTATGGTTGGGTGACAAGGGTATTGTCAATGGTAAAACAAGCACAATATTTCATATTCTAACAGGTTATGGGCCCACACCTCCTTCATTTAGTCTAAATGTCGGAAGGAAACATAGCCACTAGGATATTGAGCTCACTGAGGAACTGTCGCTAGGGTTACTAGCATAAGTAGCTTCCAAGACACTGTTGCTAGGGTTACTAGCAAGAGAAGTTGCAGAAACCCTAATCCTCTTGTTTAGGCACCTTAAGTGAATGGATTGACCTAATCTTTGGATAGATCAGTGCGCTCTATCCTATTACATCTCTTGATACTCTCAGCAAGCCAAGACGTGAAGTTTGAGTTTGTGGTCAAATCTAGGGTTTGACCAAGTCAAAGCAGCCATGACTTATTCTATGAAGTCAGAGAACAAGTTAGATGGAGCCTCTAACTTCAGAGCATGGAAGACAAGGATTGACCTCATCCTTGCCAAGAATAAAGTGTTGGATATCGTGAATACAGAGTTTGAAGAAGGGAAGAGAAGGAACCGCGAAATGTTGCAGCTATAGAGAAGTTCAAAGACAATGACATTAATGCTATGAGTATCATAGTGGAATCCATAAAAGACCACTTGATACCCTACATATCCCATCTTGACTCATCGAAGAAGATGTATGATGCCCTAACAAACCTCTTCTCAGTCAGAAACATTGGACAAGTAATGATTTTGAAGAATGAGCTCCGTGACATGAAGATGAATGATGATGACAACATAACATAATACTTTGTGAGAATTTCTTAGTTAAGAGATCAACTACAAGCTATTGAAGAGATCATCTTAGAGGTGGAGTTGGTAAACATAGTACTCAATGGTCTTCCCAAGACATGGGATGCATTTGCTGCAAGCATGAACACAAGAAAGGAGTATCCCACATTTGAAGAACTTTGGACTTGTTGTGCTCAAGAAGAATCAAGGATCAGTGCAAAAGAGAAACCCCAAAAGAAGTACGATGATCAAGCCTTCACAACAAGATTCAAGAATTTCAAGAACAAAAGGAAGTTTGGTTCAAGGAGGAAGCCAAATCAAGAGAAAGACATTTCAGAAATACAATGCTTCAATTGTCGAAAGTATGGTCACTACAAGAATCATTGTCCCGATCTAAAGAAAAAGGAAGGAGAAACACGAAGCATCAGTTGTCGAAGAAAAGGAACCTACAAAGAAGACTAAGCAAGATGAAAGAGACTTCTTCTTCTGAAGGTAACAATAATCTTCTTAGTTCTTGTACATATCTTGTTTGTATAGTCTCTATACATATATCTATCTCTTAGAAGACAATATGTTCCAAGAAGAACTATACCTATGGAAGAACAATAAGATAAGGATTATACAAGTCAAGATGAAATACATAAAGCAAATCATGTGGAAGATATTACAAGAGACTTAGAAGAAGAAAGACAGAAAGAAGTCAACAACCAAGAGGAAATTGGAGAAAGACTTATAACACTTTGTAAAAGAGAACAAGGATGCAAACGGAAGCATGGACTCTCCCAAATGGAAGGAGCCAATTACACATCACCAAAGAGAAGAGCATGCATGAAGCAAGGATTAGGAGGGTTCTAATCCTATGATCCATTGAAGATGATGAAGTATATATTCATGCTAGCAGCCATGAAAGCCAATATGTGTTCAGATCGACCTTAGAAGAATACTTCTTCGAAGAGAAGCCTTAAAGTATCCCTGGTTGTCCATCTACATCCGTGATCCTATGATGAAAGAAATAAATGGAATCTTTAGGGCATGGAATCTATAAGAAACTCCATGGACCCAAGAACTAAAGAGAAACATAAGGAAGAACATGAATATTCCAAGAAAGAAGAGAAGCCCGAACAACCATTCATTGTATCGAGAATCACAAGATTACCAGCCTGATATGAAAGCAATCAAGCAGAAATTGAAAGTTGTGATGAAGAACAGTGTATGGAAGACTTATGAATAAAATATTTGCAAGATCCAAACTAGAGGTTCTCCCAGATGGAGGGAGAAGACTATGATGATTACTTGTTCCAGTAAACCAGACTTATCTCTACATGAATCATTATATCATCTGCAACATCCATGAGTTGGAGTTCTACATCAGATGAATGGAAAGAATTTTCTCCAGAGAAATTGAATAAAGAGCATATGAAGAGCAATCTCAAGACTTTGAGGCATACCAGAAAGAGACCCTTGTATGCAGATAAAAGAAGATAACTTGGTGGAGAACCTCCAGTGCACAACAAAAGCATGGTGAAGATTTCCTATAACATCAAGATGATTACTCAGTAGATCAGATCTCTTGATGACAAAAGAAGTGCCACATGGATATGTTCCAGTTTTCCAACAATGATATACTCTATTGTTCAGAGCTACATGAAGCCTTCACAGAAAATCAGTGTTCTAGACTAAAGTACATTTAAAATCAAGCATTACATTATTTGTGATGAAGTCCAGAAAGGAGAAAGTGGTTCTCCAATACATATCTCCACCGATGAGCAGACAAACAAACATTTTGGTAAAGCTTCTATCCAAGATGAAAGAGTTTGCGTACTCAAGATGGAGCTCGTGGAGACGAATTCCTTATTGAAAAAGGAAGAGACGACTCCCAGGTTGGGAGGGAGCACTGAAAATATTATTGAGGACATTCATTTTCAAGATTGAAAAATAGTCCATCTTGGACAGATGCTTTCCTATTTGGAAAGTGGATTGAGATTTCTGATGGACATCGATTTCCCATTGTGGTTAACATGGGAAATGGTCCAGATTGTTGATGTATCATAGACAGCGACTTCCCATTGTGGCTAACATGGGGAGTGGTCTAGGGAAGTCTCTCTTCTTGAGGGTTACTCAAGAAGACTGGCCCGCCTCACCGGACAACATTTTCTCATTGTGGTTAACATGAGGAATGGTATGTTTTGGAGGTTGATACATGATAGTATTTTCCTCTTGTGGTTAACAGAGGAAATGGTCCGGACAATCATTCCTTAGGGTTTATACATTCTCTCCAGGGTGCACTTTGATTAGTGTAGGAGGAATGGCCCAGGGTGGGGAATGGTCGAGGTTCAACAATCAGGGACATGCATTCCTTAGGGTTTATACATTCTCTCCAGGGTGAACTTTGATTAGTGTAGGAAGAATGGCCCAGGGTGGGAAATGGTCCAGGTTCAGAAGACATGACAGTTATTCTTCGTTGCTTGAGAACAATAATCCAGATATCTCATTGTTCTACTCTGAGGGCAGATATTGTTTCAGATCTCACAGATGTGAGTGAAAGATTGGCCTAGATGATTTAGTTTATATCATAACATTGTTTCTGTGCAGGTTGGTATCAGATGATTGTTATGAAGACTGTATGAAAATAGATGTATACTACTGTGGTGGATGTGTTCCAATGTTCATGACTATATGTTGTTGATCAAGTACTTATGTGTTACTTGGTGTGGTAGTGTACCACTGGATTGTAGTTATGTACTACTATGGATAGACACAGTTGTGTTCTATTTTGTTCTGATTGCCTTGAAGACTATCAACAGTTTATTGGAAATAATTATCACCCAGATGAATGATGAACAAAGATTTTCTAGACAGAAAATGGTTCAGAACATTTACTCTTCTAGATTACAAGAATGGCTCTTGTATCACTCTGTGGAGTGAGCATCGTGTCTGATTACTCAGATAGAGTATGGTTTCAATAGATGATGTAGTTGATGATGATGATGGTGCTCATGATCTAGTCATGATCTAGTCTATATAACTATGTTGATGCTACCGGGTGAATGGTATGTTTTGTGCTCAAGACCATTACCTGTAATACCTCCCTATCTAGGAGGGAGTGTTGATATTATGGTAGCTGTAGGAGGTATTTACCTCCACATATAAACCTGACAAGGATAGAATACTCTGGGAAGCAAGAAGAAACCCTAATGAGTTGGCTAATAACCCTAGAAGACTTGTCGGCTCAAGAAGATAAATTATATTAGGTTATTAGCCTCCAAGAGAGGAAGTTGGCCAGAAATAATAATATATACTGAACAGACAGATACCCAGAATGAGAAGTCCTCCCAGGCAGTTAGCCAAAATTAGTATAAATACAGGAGGCCAGTTCTCATTCTGGTAGGCAATTTCAGAATTGCAGAGCAACACTTGTGGACATTGTAGTTGCCAGTTTCTGTGCAGTTTTTGAGGAGAGTTGTCGTTGCAGCTACTGCAGCTAGAATTTATGCTTGGACTATCTCTTGGCTAGGGTTTGGACTATCTGATCAGCTCTTTTTGATGCGCTATCCTTGGGGAAAGGTGCGCTACCATTTGTTTGGCTATCTAGACTAGGGTTTTCTTCTGGAGTGATTCTCTGTCAAGGTTAAGGTGCTCGGAGGGTGGCATCGGCCTATGGTTTGGTGACAAGGGTATTTTCAATGGTAAAACGAGCACAATATTTCATATTCTAACATGGGTCACAATACCATTTAATATAGTATCTCGAGGTGCAACCACACGTTCTACCACTACCTCAAGGTTCCCCCATGGGTCCAGGTAAAGCCCTCACAGGAATTGAACCTTTCCCAAATATGAAAAACTCCTCACTTTCCACCATTGGATCCAACCCCTTTGGGCGATTTCTCCTTTATTTTCATCACTCCACCTTCTAGAGATTTGCATAGAGAAAACCTCAAGGCTGGTCCTAATCATTAAGAGTTCTCAATCCAAGGAAATCGGGGGAAAACCAACCATTCCCTGAGAGAATGAACTCTTCACTCAATTCACAACATTCCCAAGGATTTGCCACAAAATCAAAGGCCATTTGCTTAAGCACTCAAAGTAATATAAAAAAACAATAAAGTATACCCATCTTATAGATATTTACACATTCATGCCTCTAATACATTCTTTTCAAGAGTTCATACAAATTCATCAATTACAAAACATGCACATTTATTCAACCATTTGAACATAGAGAGCACAAAATTGAAACTTATCTATTCCACACGTTGTCTTCCTGCCAACAGACTAAGGGTGATCACTTTTCCACCGAACTGTAGGCTATGTTACACTAAACTCTCTGCAACAATCCACCCTCATGCTAGACCATGATACCACCAATGCAACTTGGGTTTCTAAAGAAAAATTGGCTAGGGATGAAAGCCACCCTCCTTCACATATAGACAACAACAAAATTTCTCATTTCCCACCAAGTCCGAGTCACCACGATCTTCCCAGATGACTTCCCAACTATATTTCCTCTGCACAAGGGAGTCCATGCACTGCTACACAGTCCCTCAATGCCCACCGCATACCAGTGTCAGTTTTTATCAAGCAAGCATCAACTCACAACCCTTTGTTCTTAGTTTGGGTTCATGATTTATTTGCTCAAAATTCCATAGCAAGGTCACAAACAATCTTGCTTGCTTTGATTCCCCAGGTAGCTCCAATACTACCCATATGATACCACTATATATCATCTCTTTATTTTGTAAAATCTCAGCCTTTCCATGCTAATTCTCTACAAACCTCTCGTCTTCTCTATTCTTTTTTTGTTCCGATTGTCTTTCCAAACTTGTGTGCCCTCCCCTTTCTTCCTATAGAAGTTTCTCGATCCTATGTTGCTTGTGTCATAGGAGCTCGTGGTCAATCATGGAGGACGAGGCAGTATTGGTTGTACCTATCTCTCCATGCCTCATTCATTGTGAATAGGTGGTTTCCTAATTACCATATCCCTGCATTAACTGATTTTTGAAAAGGGGAAAGAGGGAAGATATTTTCAAAATATGATTTTTGGAAAAAGGGAACTAAGGGTTCTAGGTAGGAAAATTATTTCCCTATTTCCCACTCGTGGTATCGTGGTCAGTATCGGTGCTCCGACCTTTAGTCAATTGTCTGTGTGTGTGTGTGTGTGTGTGTGTGTGTGCATTATTTCAAAAGGTCCATTATGGTCTTGAAATGGATAGTTATCATTGCCACACTCATGGTAGAATTAAGCCATAATTTAATTATAGACTGGGGGGGAACATGGTGTTACATTCCCCTCCCCCTTAAAAGAAACACCATCCTCGGTGTTTACCATCACATAAACAACTTTATGCAATAAACAAAATTGGGTATACCTTTTTCATGGAATCCTCTAATTCACATGTAGTCTCATCTACTCCAAAGTGCCTCCACTGCACCTTGACTTGTGCAATGTCTCAGTTCCAGAGCAATGTCTCTTTCCTATCTAAGATACATTGAGGCTATGGTTGGAATCCTCCTTTTAGTTCCACCTGTATCACAATCCAATCAATAACATGATTAGAATCATGGACATACTTTTTAAGCAACGACACATGGAAAACATTATGTTCTTTAATGGTGTGAGGTAAGGAAAGCCTGTAATTCATTGGTCCCACTCTCTCAAGGACTTTGAATGGTCCATAGTAGAAATTTTCTAAATTAGCACAATTCAAATCCTAAGAGAACTTCTCTTAGGCTTAACTATGAGATAAACATGGTCTCCTACTTTGAACTCCTTATGAGTTCATTTCTTTTCAGTGTAGCTCTTTTTTTTGTCTTGAGCCACTTTCAAATTTTACTTGGTCTTGGCCAATTCCTGCTCCATTTCCTTCAATGTGTCTAGCCCAAGTGAAATCATGTGCACTAGGTTATCCTAGCTGATTGGGATATTACATTTCCTACCATACAAGGCCTCAAAGGGACTCATCTCCAAGGACTCTTGGTAAGCATTGTTAAAAGCAAACTCTAATAGGGGTAAGTAGTCTTCCCACTTCTTGGGATGGTGCATAACATACATTCTTCGCATGTCTTCCAACACTCAGTTTACCCTCTAAGTTTGTCCATATTTCTAAGGATGATAAGCAATGTTGAAAGATAATTGTGTTCCAAAACTTGCAAACAAAATTTTCCAGAAATTTGATGTAAACTTAGAATCTTGATTTGAAATGATCATCTTGGGCATACCATGCAATCTAAAAATTTCCTTCATGAAAATATTGGCAATATTTATTGCTTTATCAGTGGATTTAAGTGAAATAAAGTGAGTCGCTTTGCTCAACTCATCCACCACCACCATGATTGCATCATGTTGCTTGGTTGTCCATGGTAGTCCAGTGATGAAGTCCATAAAGATGATTTCCCACTTCCATTCTGGCATTTGTAAATGCTACAATAGCCCTGTCGGATGCCTATGTTCCACCTTTACCTACTGGAATTCTAGGCATTTGGAAATATACTCTGCAATATCCTTCTTCATTCTGAGCCAATAATACAACTTTCTCATAGTTATCATTTTCTGATATCTTGGGTGACCTGTATAAGGTCTCGTGTGGAAATAATTCATTATGATCTCTCTTAACTCAACTAATTTGGGTATGTGCAACCAGTATTTGTACATCAACAACCCATCTTCAATGAGAGTATATCCTTCACATCTTTTCCCTTTTGGTTATTGCTCTAGGATTTCTTTTATTAGCTTGAAATAGTCATCGTTCTGTAGGAAATTTTTGATCCTATGATTCAGATCATACTCGCATACACTGGTTGTTTTTAGGTGTATGGTTTGCATGCTCTGGATGAGTGCATCTTCCACTCAATTTTATCTTCTATTAATGTGATGGATTTCAAAATCAAACTCACTAATGAGTGTCATCCCCCTACCTTTTCTGGAATTCAAATGAGGATGATCAAACAAATACTTCAACCCGTTGTGGTCTATCATTAAAAAAAACCTTCTTCCAAGCAAATAATGCCTTCACATCTTCAAGGCATGCACAATGGCCGCAATCTCCAACTCATTAGTAACATAATGTTGTTCATGTTCATTTAGCTTCTTGGATTCAAAACTGATTGCATTCCCTTCTTGCATGAGGACTTCACTGAGCGCTTCCTTGCAATCATTTGTACACACCAAGAAGTCTTTCTCTGGGTCTATAATCTTTAAAACAGGTGCATTTGTTAGAATATGTTTCAGTTGTTGGAAACTTGCTTCACAGTCTGTTTACTGTACAAATATTACCCCTTTCCTTGGCAATGAGGTGATTGGATGGCCAATATTTGAAAACCCTTGAATAAACTTCCTTTAATATGCAACCAATCCCATAAAGGATTTCACTTTGGATACATTCTAAGAAGCATGCCAGTCCATAATTTCTTTGATCTTCTCAAGATCTATTGCCACTCCTTCCTCTGAGATTACATGACCCTTGTAATGGATCTTCCTCTGGAAAAAATCACATTCGTTGTACTTATAATACAATTGGTGCTCTCTCAACATCTACAACACTAACCTAGGGTGCTCCTCATGCTCTTCCTTAGTCCTTGAATAAATTAAAATTTAATCAATGAACACTATAACAAAATTATCCAAGTACTTACTTAGAATGTTGTTCATTAAGCATATAAATGTTGTTGGTGCATTGGTAAGTCCAAAGGGCACCACTACAAACTCATAGTGTCCATACCTTGTTCTAAAATCGGTCTTATAGATGTCCTCATCCTTGATTATGACTTGATGATACCCTGACCTCAAGTCTATCTTGGAAAGTACCATGGCTTCTCTTAGCTGATAAAAAGGGATATCGATCCGAATCAATGGGTATTTATTCTTGATGCTTATTTTATTTAACTATCTATAATCAATGCATAGCCTAAGGGTACCATCCTTTTTCTTTACAAACAATGTCGGTGCTCCCCACAAGGACACACTAGCTTTGATATACCCCTTGTATAACATCTCCTTCCATTTCATATTCAACTCCATGAAGTCAGGTGTACTCATTATGTAAAGCACTCTAGACATAGGTACTACTCTGGGCATAAGTTCTATGGAAAGATCAATTTCCCTCTTGGGAGGCAGTCTCGGTATTTCCTTTGGAAATATGTCTCTGTACTCAGAGAGCATAGCATGGTCTTCAATTTTAAACTAATTTCCCTCTATTGAATTTAATACATGGATTGCATACAATGGGAATCCTTTCCTGCAATGCTTCTTCAACTGTATTGCTAAAATTTGTCTTACTGACACGGAATTTTGTATTCCCTGCAAGACCCCTTTATTTCCTTCATCATCTTCACATTCCAAGGTCTTATTAAAATAGTCCAATTTTCCCTTGTGTGCTACCAACCAGTCCATGCTTATCAACGTGTCATACAACCTCAAGGGTACTTGATTCAATGTTGCTTGGGTGTGAAAACCACTCATATCGAACTGACATACCTCTATAAATTTAGTCACCTTTCTCTTGGTTCCTGTAGCTAGTTGTACCAACCAAGAATTTGCATGCTTTGTTTTTTGTAAAAGACATGCCTCAACAACTTGTGCTGTAATGTAACTAAAGTTAGAGGAAGGGTCAATCAAAACTAAAATAGAGAGGTTGGAAAGTATAACTTTTATCTCCACCACTGAGGCTTAGTGGTCTACCTGTCGATTCTTAACAATTGCATAAATCTGGGGTACACTCTTGGTTACATCATCAACAATGCTAACTTCTTCAACATCATAAATCCTCCTGTTATCATTCTTCTTGTAAGGGAAATATCTCAATAGGTTCTCTTCTCCATAGCCCCAACATTTCAAAGGCCCTTTATTTTGTTCTTCTACCTTTTCTTTTGTGACTTTTATTGGCCTATTCCCACTTTGAGTGGGATAGTTTTGTCGATGCATACTTCTAGTGGGATAACTAAACTGAGTGCTCTTTCCTGAATTCTTGTTTCGAGGGAAATTAAATCCCCTCTTCTTGAATCTGGTTTTATCCTTCCTCTTCCATTTCTTGATAGGCTTCTGCTTTGATTGCTCATAGTAATACTTGGCCTTTTAGATGGTGTCATTCAATGTCTTGGGCTCATCAAATTCAATGATGTACTGAAAGGATTTTGGCAATCCACTAAGAAATTGTTGTATCTTCACCTTCTAATATTTGATGTATGGGACGTACCTCAAAAAATCTTTGAACCTTTTGACATATTCATCCATAGTGAGCTATCCTAACTTGTGTTTATGGAACTCTTTGATCTTGCCATCAAAATATTTATCTCATAGATATGCATTCCTGAAATATTTTTCAAACCACTTTCAAGTTAGGTTCCCTTCGAAGATTCCCTTTACACTCTTAATATTTTCCCATCAGATGGAAGCCCCTCCAACTAAGTTAAATTTGGTTATCCTTGTCTTTGTATTTCCTGAGTAGTCATGTACTTGAAAATATTTATTTATTCCCGACAACCATGCTTTAGCTTCCACGCCTTTCTTGATGTCGCCATCAAATGTGGGAAACTTGGCCCTCTTGAATTCTTCAATCAGTGAACTCTTGGAGTGTTTCTTCTTATTTTTCCTATAAGAAATTGATCTAGTCTCATTGTTGGAGGAACCTTCAGTGTTAGTGGTCCTCTCACTTGAGGAATCCATGGAAAATTTCTTACCATACTGTCCTTTCTCAGCTTCTATGTGCCTCTTCTTCAAGGAACTATTCTCTATATTGTTGGCAATTGGTCCATGCTTTTGGATCTATGATGGGCTTTGCATATTTTCAACTTGTTTCTTTCCTGCATTGTTGGAAAATAAGCCTTGTTGCGATTGCTTCTAGATTTCAAACAAGCTTTGCAGCAGCACTGCATTTAGATTTGTCTACTTTGCTTTGGCTCTAATGAGCTTCTCATTATCAACCTTGTAGGTTTGAATCTCATCCTTCAAGCTCCTTACTGTCTCTACCAAATATGGAGGGGTTTTTATGGCCCTCCTCTCATATGATTCCTCATCTCCAACATGTGAGGTTTCTTCCATGTTAGGATATACTATTATGTTTTTATTTCTTCTCTCCGCTTTGTTGAAAAAACAAGCCATTTCAGCTCATAACATGGGCTTAAAACACATAATATTGCTTGGCCTTGATAAGGTGTTCACAATCCCAATACCAAGACTTTGTTCTTGTTTCCATTCACACTCAAAATCCTATGGTTAGTGTTCACCATATACTTTATCAACGTAAATTCAACAGGGCGAGAATATTTTCCCCGCTTGTGCCTTTCAAATGAGGACAAGCAAAATAAAATAAAATTTTAAAATAAAAGGAAAAATTTAGACTTCTTGTTAATGTGTCATCTCAATGACATGTCATAGACCAGGGCCTCTCAGGTATAGTATATGAACCTTAAGCTTTGGCATATAAGTCGTACAACGACTCTATGGCCCATTCAGGTCCAGTGTTTGAACCTAAGGCTCTAATACCACTATGTAACACACTTGACCCTCTTATACCTCATTAGGCTGGTGGGATGTTCAAAATTCCTCTTCCCAGACCTTTTTCCAACCTCCAATTTTGGATTCACAGATCTATCCTTCTCTTGAAGAGATTTCCAATGGCTATAACTAGGCTCAAATCCAAGAATTGGATGGAAATATATGGCCTCTTATAAAAAATATCTAAGGCATTAACCATACAATGACGTCAACATGTCCACGTGGAATTTGCTACACATGTTCCAACTAACGTGGAACCAACTTCTGATAGGGTCGAAGGGCATTGATCTTGAACCTGCTGCCAACCCTTTGGGAATTAGCTATCTAGTTCCCATGGGCCACAACGCTATCAAAATCTCCCCTTTCAAGAAAAATCCTATGGGATGTCTTATCACCCCAGCTCTGTGATTCTTTCGAAGTCTATGACCCGCAACACTATTAGGATTACTCTTTCAAGAAATACTAATCGATATGTCAACTTCTCTTGGTTGTTGCTCTTCTTGAAAGTCGCAGCCTACAACACTATTGGGTTCTCGGCATCAACTTGTTCCTTTCAAAAGATTAACTTACCCTATTCACAGGTTCTTCCTGAACCCGAACTCCAATCATAGGCTTCCACCTGTCGCTTAGCCATAGGCTCGTAGGCTCCCCTCTTCGGGATAATGAGTTTTGATATACATTCGTTGATCATCATTAGTGTATAAAAATCCATCCTTATTCTTATTATTTTCTTCTTATGTCTCTTGTATATTCTATACTTAACCTTTTTCTTCTTTAATACGGGTTGTGGAGCAGGATATCACCAAATATGTAGGTCCGCAAACCTGCAAACCATTTTTATTTGTTGCAGAAGTCCTGTTGTAGGAGACCAAGCCACTCCTCACCCCACAAATACCTGAGTCCCTCAACTCGCAAACCCACAACACTCAAAAAGACATCTCCTATTTATGCATCATTCATAACACACCCTTTACCTTTTTTTTACTAAGTCAACTTTTCGAATGTGGATGTGGCACACCCCTTTGATTCCATTCACCTTTTGCCTAGACTTACAGTTTTTCATCCCACATTTCCGCATTCTCCAAAATGACTTACTCATTTCCGCAGTCCCCAAAAGTGACCCTTTTGGTACTTAGTATATTTCATCAATGTGAATGCGGGAGTTCCTCTTAATTTTCTTTCATTCTCCATACCCCACATCGTCACATCTTGCATTCCTTCATTCATGATAATACACTTTCCATTCCTCACTTCCCACTTCCATACTTAACCATTTTTTTCATATTCCCCAAAACCCTATCACTATTCCTAATAACATTTACTCCCCACCACCACATCACCCGCCACTTGTGTGAATCTAATATCGTTATGAAGTGGCGTGAATGTTGTAAAGGATTTGAAATAAATTGAAAATCATATCGTGCAAAATGGAAAGTTTGAAATAAGAGCTACAATAGTTGATAATCAAGGCAATATGTGGTAAAAATAAATAAATAATTAAATGCCCCTGTAAAATATTATATCGACAAGAACGCCACCTATTTATAAAAAAATAAATCTACGTAAATACATGTCAAATAAAAGGAAAGAATTATATTGCAATGATATTGTCAACACCCTTGGACATGAAGACCACCATTTTCAATGGTCACATGCATGTAAATGTTATTTGTCTCTCCCACCTACAGAAAAAAAACTAAATAAAGTATGAAGCTCAGGTATTGCATTGGTTGGGTGCATACCAGAGGTAGTGGATTTTAAAGAGTTGGTCCTCTGATGTGCCAATAATTTTGATACAAAGCGAAGAATCATCCAAATGCAAGGAAATTCATTGATTTCTTTGTCTCCTTCAGTGTTTAGGAGGATGTTGTGACTTCCAAACCCCACTATGTTATTCAAGAATGTTGAGGAGGACAAGTTTCTTAAAGAACACATATGAGGAGCAAAGATTCTCGAAAATTACCTCATAAGCTCGAGAATTGACATCAATTCTGCCCAAGTCAAGGTATGCTCTTTGAAGTACCCATATAAAGAGTTTTCTTGGATTTTTGCTAGAATAATTGGACAAGAGACCACAACCTCAATGTCAAAATACATTGTGTATATTCTCCATTATGTTATTCATGAAAATGCCATGATTGATTGGGCTCACATCATCTTGAGTGAGATTTCATTTTAGTTGGGGAGCCTGAGAAAAACTAAGAAATTATACATGACCTCATATTTGGTTTTTGTTATAGTGTATTGTCATATATTTGAGGATTTTCCTAGAGAAATAAATGTTGATTTCAAGAAAGAACTAGATTCTATCTGGTACTCGATTTTATGTAAGCATAAGGCCCCATACAATTTTTATGAAATCTATAATGGTTTTCTATATGCCTTTAATAATATGATTCACGGTCCTACTGCATCAAGGATATCACTGGAAGTTGCGTCTTTTCTATCTGAGGAAGGATTTTTTGAAGATTTGGAGGAATTCAGTTTTCTAAGATTGTATGGATTCCAATGGAAACCCTTATTATTTCCATTCTATGTTTCTGACAGACTTTTCATTGTTGAAGTGTGTAGATAGTACAATTATTTGGCACACTTTTTCAATGAGAAAAGGAAAAAACAATTTATCCCATTGCCATGGAGAGTTGGATAGATATCTGTTAAGAATATCTCTCATTTAGATGAATACCCAGTTCAATTAGACCAACTCAGTTTGAAGGAAGCCCAAGCCATCAAGGGTTTTGATCCAAAAGATTTATTTTCTGCACACATGTTTTTAGTCAGGTATTCTTCATATTTTAGTAAGTTAGAGAAATATGAAGGAGGGGGAGATAACCATAATCTCTCTGAAGAATCTGTTGAAGATACCCTAAATTATATTGAATAATTAACACAAATGAGTACTACAGGCAAAGGGGCAGAGAGACAACAAATAAAGGTTATAACTTACAACAATACTGAGAGGGGGGGTGTATCAGTATTGTATCAATATTGTATCAGATTTCTGAATTTTATTTCCTTTGCAACAAATTAATCAATAGTACATGCAGAGCTCAAAACACAACACAGAAAACACATTACTTCAGAAATTTTATGTGGAAACCCAATGCGAGAGAAAACCACAGAACATATTTCTTTATGTTCTTCTACAAGCACCAACTTACAATTTACATTTTTTCATCTTAACAAGCAGTCACCTATCGTAAATGGGGACACCAATCCTCTCAGGCACCAACATGTCGCATATAATGAGAACACCAATCCTCTCAGGCACCAACCTGACGCAAATTAGGACACCAATCCTTTCAGGAACCAACATGTTGCAAACAATGAGGACACCAATCCTCTCAGGTACCAACCTGTTGCAGATAATGAGGACATCAATCCTCTGTGAGCTTCAACTCACCCTAGCACCACCCTAAATTCAGTTTAAAAATGTGTTTACAGAACTAGACCTTTATCTACAAAAATTAGTCTGATAGTTTTGTTGAACAATTATAGGTCCTTTTCTTCTCTTTTCATCCACACCCCAAACCAAACAGAGTGTGTCCTTATTTATAGTGTTTTTTCTTGAGTTCTCCATCTTGTATGTGGATGCATAACATTTACATTGTGGACAAATTTTGGCCAAATCAAACTTCTTTCAATTACACTTATGTCTAAATAAAGTATGTGGATGTATGACAGTTACATTGTGGATATATTTTGACCAAATCAAAGTCCAGTTAGTTATATGTGGACAAAATTTTGTTTCAGACATTTTGACTAACTCAAACGAATCAAAACTTTCTTGTTTTACCAAATCAATCATTGTCGTAGTAATTCACATTTTGGTTTACAAATCATCTATTGCGCGGATAGAATAAGGGCTCAAGATACAAATTGCAAGTCTTCAACCTGTTGCACTTGCCTTGTAGCATACTCACCTAGTCGTCCCACCAGATTATGAACTCACCTTGGTGAATCCAAATTTTCACTCATTCCATTGCAGTCTACTCTGTCATTCGTCACTTTTATCAAGGCACTTTGCAATCTTTGCACATTTGTTGCAGCACAAACATTCATTGATTCACTCCGAAATCGCAGACAAGGGAATTTGTCACAGTCTACTTTACTTCTAAACTACGTCATAGGTCATCCTCTGATTCTGCGTGCACTCTTGGTAGACTCAATTACGTCCATGATTTATTTTGCATCATAGATCCCTTCGTCCTCCAATCCTTCTACGCACTTATGTTTTCAACCTTTCACAATTTCTTCTAGGAGTTTCATTTCATGTGGGTATGTGATAGTACAATATAAAGAATCCTTATGCGCACTTCCTCTCTATTTACACCCAACTTTGCGCCATACTGTTTGTGCTCCATGTTGACATCAATGACAACATATGTTCAACGAAATCCCCTTTTTTCATTGATGGAAACTCTATTGTTGAGATGCTCCCCTTATCAGTTTGTTTCTATGGCCTTCACTCCCCCTTGTTGTATGCTCCTCTTTGTCACAAATCCCCTATTTTTCTCCCCCTTTGACATCAATGGAAAAGGGATCTTCCCTACTGAATGCACACATCCTAAGAGTGACTCCCTTGTCTGAATTTTGTATTGACTTCTACTCAATTTATTGCGTTGCTCCCCCAGGTCTTTCAACAACCTCCAACCTGGCATGAAGGTTATGTGCCTTAATAAGGAGTGGGAAGGACTCCCAACTTCTCTTTGAGGTACTCAAAGGAGTCCCTAGGTAATGGCTTGGTAAAGATATCTGCGATTTTCTCTTTGGAAGGAACATATTCTCATTTAACCACATGATCCTAAACCTGCTCTCTAGGAAAATGATACTTGATGGGTATATGCTTAGTTTTAGAGTGTTGAATGAGATTTTTAGAGAGATTAATAGCACTTTCATTTTCACACATGATGGAAACAGGTTGATCACAAGGAACTTGAATATCCTTGAGATTGGTCTTTATCCACAATACTTGCGTACAACATGATGTTGCAGCTATATACTCTGCTTCAGCTATAGAAAGGGAAATGGAAGTTTGTTTTTTGTTGAGCAGGGATACTAAACAATTGCCAAGAAAAAATGCACCTCCACTAGTGTTTTTTCTATCATCAATATTCCCTGCTTAATCTACATCTGCATAAGCTACGAGAACGTGGTCTGTGTTTTTTGGATACCACAATCCATAATCAATAGTGCCTTGCAAGTACCTAAATATTCTTTTTACTATAAGAACACGAGTTTCCTTAGGATTGGAATGAAACCTGCCTACCAAACCAATAAATTGCATGATACTAGGCCTTGAAGATGTTATATAAAGTAAACTTCTTATCATGGACATGTACATGGTTTGATCTATTTCTGGAGCATTGTCCACTTTGTTGAGTTTGCAACTGGTAGTCATGGGAGTGCTTACTGGTGCCCAGTTTTCCATGCCAAACTTCTTCAACATTTTCTTGAGATATTTTCTTTGGGAAATAAAATAAAATAAAATTATGATGGATGAATCTGTAAGCCAAGAAAGAAGGAGAGTTCTCCTAACATGGACATCTCAAACTCTTGTTGCATTACAGGTGCATATTTTTTACTCGTTAGTTCAATGTTACTACCAAATATAATATCATCAACATATACTACAATAATTAACAGGTCATTGACTTCAACCTTGATGTATAAATTGCTATTGGTTGTTCCATTTTTAAAACCTTGTTGGTGCAGATACTTGTCGAGTCTATAATACCAAGCTCTTGGAGCCTATTTTATCCCATACAACACTTTCTTTAATCGGCATAGATAATCATTTTTGTCAGTTAGCAGAAAACCTTTTGGTTGCTCCACATAAACTTCTTCCTCAAGGTCACCATTCAAAAATGTTGATTTGACATCCATCTGGTAGACTTTGAATTTTTTGTAGCATGCAAAATCCAAAAACATCATGATAGCTTCAATTCTTGCAACAAGGACAAAATTTTCTTCAAAGTCCACTCCTTCGAATTGAACATACCCTTTGCATACCAATCTGGTCTTATTTCTGACAATCTATCCATCTTCATTTAACTTGTTTCTATATACCCATTTAGTGCCAATTAGAGTCTTGTTATTTGTTCTTGGAACAAGATCCCATGTCTTTTTTTCTCTATTTGGTCTAGTTATTCATTCATGGATTTGACCCAATGGTCATCCTGACTTGCTTGTGCAAATTTTTGGGGTTCACTCATGGATAACAATGCAAAATTTGTAGATCTAGGTGTATTTACAAGTTTTCTTTTGGTTTGTACACCCATTTCCTTGTTTCCAAGAGTCTGAATATCTGGATGATGTTTTTGAACATACCTTGATGGGGTCTTTGGTTGTGATGTCTCCATTATCTCTTCTTCCTCAGAATCCTCTTGTTCTTGATACTCGTTTAGTCCATCTCCTTGTGGTTCATTTATGATTGGTTCATCATAGGAATTATCATGGTTTTGGTGTCTCTCTAGATGAGATGGTCGCTCATCTACCTTTACATCTATACTTTCAACTATTTTGTGGAGTATTTTCTTGTAGAACTTGTATCCTTTACTTCTGGCAGAGTATCCTAACAAGATACCTTCATCATCTCTAGAATCAAACTTACCTAATGTTGAAATAATGTAACTGCGAAGAGCATTCTTATTATTATTGGATTAAATCCCCATTGCGGATTAATCATGTCATTATTATTAATATTGTTACTGGATTAATCCCCATTGTGGATTAATCATGTCGGTAATTGTATAAGGACCAAATCCCCTTTTGCGGATTGGTCATCGGACAATTACAAAGGGAAGAATAAGAAGTCGGCCCCAACAGTTATTATGGAAGACCTAGAATTAATTAAAGGTGGGTTTACCCAACCAGAGTGAGAGGTCGGCCCTGCCAGTTGTGACCTTTCACACGTGCCAGTCTTGTATAAATAAGAGGCTAGCGCCTCACTTAAAACACACAACTCACTTGCTCATTATCTTATGAGGCAAGCTGCAATTACCAGTTGGAGAGAGGAGAAGAAGAGTGGTGCATATCTTGGGGAGGACTATCTGTATTGGTTTGAGTTATCTCTTGAACATTGTATAAGCTATTTATGATAATGAAGTTTTTGCTGGGTTTTCTTCCCCTAGAGGGTTTTCCAGGATAAATGTTGTGTCTCTTGTGAATGTGTATTTCTAAGTGATCTTGTTCTTATTATGCTCTTATCTATTGAAATGAAAAGAACTATAATAATGGCATAAACATTAACATGGTATCAGAGCCAACCTGAAGGAAACACTATTTGCAAGAGAAAAACGTCACTGCTGCAGCACCTGCAAATTAGGGTTTTGAAAAAGTATCTATTTTTAGCTCCCTAATCTCCTAGAAAGTTGCGCCCTCCCCCAAGGATCAATTTGGCACCTACAACGCACCTTTCTAGTGGTTGGATCTCCCGGAAAGTGAAACCCTAGTTTCACAGAAGTACCAGAAAACTAGTACCAGAAGTACCAAAAGTACCAGAGTACCAGAAGTAACGGAAGCACCAATCTAGAAATCCGCAAATCATATTTGAAGGGGTAAAAGTTGGATTTTCAAAAATCTAACTGCACCATCTAACTCGCCTCAGCTCAGCGCATCTATTCCCTGGATCAGAATTTCAAAATTTGAAGTTTGAAAAATTAGAGTTTCCTCATAAAACCCTAAGTTGCAGTTGCAGTTGCAGTTGCAGTACTAGTTGCAGTTGTGGTACCAGTTGCATTTGCAACCATAGAACTAGTTTCAATCACCCTTAAATTTTTTGGTAATAATTACCGCTGCTACCAGATGGAGCCACTATCTGCAAATCCTATCCGAGGTATGTACTCACATATAGTTAATGGTTAAACCCTAAAGAGTATTTGCGGGAGAAGGGATCTTTTTCCATAGATCCAGAAGGATCTCAATATCCAACACATTCAGAGGAATGATGCAACCCAGGTGTGATTATTCTAATATGCATCTATTTGTTATGAAATTATCTTGATCAGTGTTGCATGTTGAAGCTATGATCAAATCATTAGAGGGATTAAAAGTTGATCATAGAGCTTATCCTCTAACCTAACCTTTTGTCAAGATAGCATATTGTCTTAGTACAACAGACAGGTTGAAGAAAGTACTTGTCACTTGAGTGAAGGAGACCTAGAATAAAAACAAGCACTCACTCTTGAGGACAAGGCTCCAGGTTTGATTAATCAAGATTCAAAGGTACACATGACAAGCTCATGACTTTAGTTGAGATAGCAATCGTCGTAAAGTATTATACTTGATAACATGTGAGAATACTTTGTCTGATATGACTAACACCTCCTCTAGGAGAAACCTCCTATGTTAGTTTCAGATTGCCATGGAAGAATGCTTGGTCACAACACTAAGAGAGTGTTGACCCCATTTCGTATTGTATTCCTTACCTTTAATCTTTGCTAAATTATAAGTAATAAGCTCTAAAGGAGCTATTGTGATGATTGTTTATGCTATTGCTTTATATTATCAAGAAGGATATTATTCTTGCTTGTTGTTTTGTTGACCTTGCTCCAGGTCACATGAGGAAGCTATAGCGAAGGTTGCAGAAGACAACATGCTAAAGAAGAAATCATAAATGAAGCAATCATCAGTGGAAAATAAGAAGGTGGGTCACTCAGAAGCTGCCATGACCCACACTATTGAATAATCCATGTGAACTCTAGAAGATTAGCTCACATCAACTACAAGGCGCTACCATACATATGCACAACTATCACAGGTTTGCCAGAACTCAAAGGTGACCATGAAGGCGTATGCAATGGATGTGCGCAAGGGAATAACATCAAGAAACCCTTTCCAAAGAGGGACAACAAGGTAGAAGGAGTCCTAGAACTCATTCATTCAGATGTATGTGGCCCAATGCCATCATCCTCCAATAATGGGTATGTATACTATGTATCATTCATTAATGATTATTCTCATAAAAGACCTGAATATATTTGAAGTATTCAATGAGATCAAGGAATTCAAAGCCTTGATAAGAGAACCCTTCTGTAAGGAAGATTAAGATACTCAAGTCAGATAATGGAGGAAAATATACCTCAAAAGAATTCGTGAATATCTGCAAAGATGTTGGGATCAAGATCTCCAACAAAATGGTGTAGCTGAATGGAAGAACAGAACCATGTTGGAAGCTGTGAAGATCAAGATCTTCCTATGTGATTATGGGAAAAAGTAGCTATGGTAGTTGTTTATGTGCAGAACAGACTATCCCATAGTGCACTTGGGTTCAATACCCCAGAAGAAATGTTCATCGGAAATAAGCCAGAGGTAAGCCATCTCAAAATATTTGGCTGTCCAGTGTTTATTCATATACCAAAAGAGAAAAGAAACAAGCTGGAAACCTCCGGAAAGAAGGGAATATTTGTGGATACTGTGAGGTCTCCAAGGCCTTCAGAATCTACATACCTGGTCACCGCCATATTGAAATCAGCAGGGATGTGACCTTTGATGAAGAAGAAACACTTAAGAAATCAAGAAGATGCCAGCTTGAAGAAATATATGAAGAGGAACCTGTAAATCCCAGGATTGCAGAATCCGTGAGGGAAGTTCCCAAAACTGCAGAACCTGTAAGGGAAGTCGTAACTTCCCCTGATGAGAAGACTCCTGAAGATCATGATATAAAAGAAGTTCAAGAACCTCCTCAAATGAACTTCTCCCATAAAAGAAAGCATGCTTGGGCAAGAGAGCTTATTCAAGATGGAGAAAAGTATGGTGTTCCAGAAGGAACCACGAGACAGGTGAAGAGGCCAAAGCCATTCTCCAGTTACACGACTTTTATGTGCAATTTACTTGATGAAGAACCCACATGCTTTGAAGAGGCCATCCAGAAGAAGGAATGGGAAGATGCCATGACAGAGGAATACCAATCCATAATAAAGAATGATGTATGTGAAATAGTTCTCAGACCAAAAAGTAAGGATGTGGTATCATCAAAATGGATCTTCAAAATAAAACATGATGCTGATGGAAGTATTGAGAAATATAAAGCAAGATTTGTCGCTCGTGGATTTTCCCAGAAGGAAGGTATTGACTATGAAGAGACATTCGCTCTTGTGGCCAGATACACTTTGATCAGAACCATTATAGCTCTTGCTGCCAAGATGAAGTGGAAGCTGCACCAGATGGATGTGAAGACATCTTTCCTGAATGGTGTTATCAAAGAGGAAGTGTATATAGAGCAACCCCAAGGATTTGAGGTTGAAGATAGGAAGTCTCATGTCTGCCGATTGAAGAAAGCCTTATACAGATTGAAGCAAGCTCCCAGAGCTTGGTATGGACGTATAGACAGTTTCTTAACGAGCTTAGGCTTTACCAAGAGTAAAGCAGATTCAAATCTCTACTTCAAAATTATGGATAATGAACCAGTAATTCTACTACTGTATGTGGATGAATTATTCTTAACCGGAGAAGAAAAGCTCATCACTGAATGTAAAAAGAGACTTGCTGCAGAATTTGAAATGAAAGACCTTGGCCTAATGCATTACTTCTTAGGTCTTGAGGTATGGCAGAGTCCAGAAAGGATCTTCCTTAACCAAGGGAAGTACACAGTCGAAATCTTAAAGATATTCGACATGCTACAATGTAAATCCATGAATACACCCATGGAAACGAAGCTGAAGCTGTTGGTCGATACTTCATCAGACTTGATAGATGCCACACTGTACAGACAGATTATTGGATCATTTATGTACCTGACAAACACCAGACCGGACATTTGTTTTGTAGTGAACACCTTGAGTCAGTTTCTGGTAGAACCCATACGTGTTCACCTAATGGATGCAAAACATGTGATGAGGTACCTTAAAGGTACAATGGATTATGGTCTCAGCTATGATGGAGATCATGACTTCACATTGACTGGATACACTGATTCAGATTGGGCAGGAAGCGTTGATGACAGAAAAAGCACTTCCAGATGTTGTTTCAGTTTGGGATCAGCCACGATCTCGTGGAAAAGTAGGAAGCAATCCAGTATTGCTCTTAGCACAGTGGAAGCAGAGTACATTGCCACATGTTCTGCTAGCTGCGAAGCTATATGGCTTCGAAAGTTGCTGACAGACCTATTTGATTTGGAGATGAGAGCAACCGTGATTCTATGTGACAATCAAAGCTGAATTAAAATGACAGAGAATCATGTGTTCCATGACAGGTCGAAGCACATAGAGATCTGCTATCATTTCATCCGTGACATGGTACAGAGAGGAGCCTTGAAGCTCCAGTACATTAGCACGGATGAACAGGTTGCTAATGTGTTGACTAAGCCTCTATCTCATGTAAAGTTTGAACACTTTCGAGATAAGTTTGGTATTGTCTGAAAGGACCCTCCTTGAAAGGGGGAGTAGATGTATTCCTTGCTTCTGACCTAGTTGTTAGACATAAAGCAAGATGAGTCATGCTTCTGAACTCGCTGTTAGACGTAAAGCAAGATGAGTCATGCTTCTGACCTAGTTGTTAGACGTAAAACATGATGCCACTGATTCCTTGCTTCGGACCTAGTTGTTAGATGTAAAGCAAGATGATTCCTTGTTTTTGACCTCGTTGTTAGACGTAAAGCGAGATGTTGATGTGATCCTTGCTTCTGACCTCGCTATTAGACGTAAAGCAAGATGAGTCATGATTCTGACCTCGCTGTTAGACGTAAAGCATGACGCCGTGTGATCCTTGCTTCTAACCTCGCTGTTAGACATAAAGAAAGATGAGTCATGCTTTTGAACTAGTTGTTAGACGTAAAGCATGACATCGCTGATTCCTTGCTTCTGACCTAGTTGTTAGACGTAAAGCAAGATGACTCCTCGCTTCTGAGCTCGTTGTTAGCCGTAAAGTGAGATGTTGAATTGTTCCTTGCTTCTGACCTCGTTTTTAGACGTAAAGCAAGATGAGTCATGCTTCTGACCTCGTTGTTAGACGTAAAGCATGACGTTGTGATTCCTCGCTTCTGACCTAGTTGTTAGACGTAAAGCGAGATGATGATATTACTTGCTTCTGATCTAGTTGTTAGACGTAAAGAAAGATGTGACTGACACTAAGCTACCAACTTAACCACTATGACATTGAGCTAGTGTAGTACTGTGATGTGCCAGCCTAGTGCTGTGATGAGGTATCATTTTTACCGATACATATTTGATGCAGATGATGATAGCATTCTTTCGAGAATGATGATGTTGCTGATGAAGAAAACTTCCGATGACTCGTAAATATGCTAACCAATGTTTCAAGATGATATTGACGATACTATCCTCCAGATGCCACTGATGATGCAGACCTCTCTCATCTGATGCTGATGAAGAATACCCTTCTTGTTAAGGGGGAGTGTTGAAATAATGTAACTGCGAAGAGCATTCTTATTATTATTGGATTAAATCCCCATTGCAGATTAATCATGTCATTATTATTATTATTATTATTGGATTAATCCCCATTGTGGATTAATCATGTCGGTAATCATATAAGGACCAAATCCCCTTTTGCGGATTGGTCATCGGACAATTACAAAGGGCAGAATAAGAAGTCGGCCCCAACAATTATTATGGAAGACCCAGAATTAATTAAAGGTGGGTTTACCCACCCAGAGTGAGAGGTCGGCCCTGCCAGTTGTGACCTTTCACACGTGCCAGTCTTGTATAAATAAGAGGCTAGCGCCTCACTTCAAACACACAACTCACTTGCTCATTGTCTTATGAGGCAAGCTGCAATTACCAGTTGGAGAGAGGAGAAGAAGAGTGGCGCATCTCTTGGGGAGGACTATCTGTATTGGTTTGAGTTATCTCTTGAACATTGTATAAGCTATTTATGATAAGGAAGTTTTTGCTGGATTTTCTTCCCCTAAAGGGTTTCCCAGGATAAATGTTGTGTCTCTTGTGAATGTGTATTTCTCGGTGATCTTGTTCTTATTATGCTCTTATCTATTGAAATGCAAAGAACTATAATAATGGCATAAACATTAACACCTAAGTTGTCTTCATTTCTTTTAATGTAGCATTTGCTTCCAAAAACTTTAAAGTGTTTTATTGATGTTGGTATGCCCTGCCATAGCTCGTAAGGGGTTTTATCATTGTTTACTCTTATGTGTGTTTTATTGAGAATGTTAACAACAGTTTGAATAGCTTCTCCCCAAAAGGTTTTGGGTACTTTTGATTCATCAAACATGGCCCTGGCCATTTCTTGAATTGCTATGTTCATCCTCTCTACTACTTCAGTCTACTAAGGGGTTCTGGCAATAACAAATTGTCTCTTGATTCCATGCTTTTCAAAATAGTTTTTGAATTCATCATATGTGAATTCTCCTCCCTTTTCTGATCTTAGGCACTTTATTTTTAAATCCATTTCATTTTCTACTTGTGCTTTGAATATTTTGATTTTTTCAAAAGCCTCAAATTTATGCTTCAACAATCCAACCCAAGTCATTCTGGTATAGTCATCAATCAACAAAATGAAATATCTTTCACCTCAAGGTGATTGAGTAGTAGTGGGGCCACAGAGATCTGTATGACTCAACTCAAGAGGTCGAGTGGTGGAGTGTTCTCGTGCCTTGAATAGAACTCTTGATTTCTTTCCAAACTAACATGACTTATAGACTCCCAGGTTCAGAAATTTTGGGCATATCTCTCAAAACATATTTTATACCTAGCTTAACAATCTAATTAAAACTAATATGGCCTAGTCTTTTGTGCCAAAGCCATCTCTCATCATTTTTACCAATGTAACATTTTTATTTGCCTTCTTCTAGAACATACACATTTCCTGAAGTTCTGACTTCCTTGACAACAATCTTTCTTGTATTTGCATCCATTACCTTATAGCCTTTTGAATGGAAAGAGAACATTGTGTCCTTGGTCACACATTTGAATTACACTTAACAAGTTATGTTTTAGACCATCTACATACAACACATTTTGTGCTTTGGTCTTTCCATTCATATCTTCATCTAGTACAACAATTCATTTTCCTTTAATTCTAGCTAGAGCATTGTTTCCAAAAGTAACATTACCACCTTTTTCTTTAGTTAGGAATTCAAGCTTACTCTTCTCTTGTCATGTGCTTGGAGCAACCATTGCCAATATACCATTTATTTTCTTGATTTTTAGCATATAGAGTCAGTCCACAATTTTCTTTGTTTTTATTTTTCTTCCTCCAAACCTTGAAATCTTCTTGTCTGTGTTTCTTATAGATAGGCAACATCTTGCTTCTGCATTCACTTGTCTTGTGTCCAATTTTTTTGCATATGTGGCATTTGAGGTCATTTAATTGAGGAGAGAATGCATTTTTATTTTTACATGTAAGAGAAGGCATTTCGATACATAGTCAAGTCTCATAAGTGAGAAGAAACCAACAAATATTTTTGTTAATATCAATATGAGTTACAACCGAGTATATCTTTTCAAACTCCTGCGAGGGTTTGGACCAATGCCACACTTAGAATTCCAAGAATTTATTTTACTCATACATAGACAAATAGTGTAAAAAAAATGAATACTAGAATAGAAAACCGAGCTCGATTAGTCCAAACTACATGTGTATCATTGTTTTGAACTTTGCAAAACTAGCATTAATTAACACTGAAATGAATTCAAAACTTCTAAATAAAACCAAACAAACATTCAAGTAAACGAATAACCTTGGAGCATGTCACCAATCAATGATTCCTAGTCTTTTCTTTTCCACCTTCAGAATAACCCTACTATCAACAAGATAACTCAGCTCTAATGAAACTTAGTATGGAATGAACATATAATAATCTCACTTGAGGCTAGAGCAAACCTTATCAGAAGTTTTATTTCTCTATTTTCTCATGCCTTGTTTGTCTTGCTCTCCTTTTATATCTCCATAAAGTAGTTGGGTAGTTCAACTACCTTTTTTTTAGAAATTTAATTAACTTTATTTAGGAGAAGACAACTTCATTTATTACAACGGTAATAAATATTTAAATAATAGGTGGGTTCCCACAAGGTCTTCGCTTCTTTATTTCCAAAATTTCCCTTATAACTCCAAAAATAATTGAATAATATAAATATATCAACATCATGAAATATATCAAAATAAGACATCCATCCAAAATTTATCAAATCAACAAACACTTGTATCTCCCAAAAATATCAAAATGATATGATATTTAAAATTTTCAAAATAATATCATATGCTTGATGTTTGTCCCAAATGTATCAAGTGTCTAAAGAGTAATTTCATAACACAAATTAAAATAAATGAAGGTATTTCTTTTTGAAGAACTCCTCTCTTTCCTTTATTCCTTCTGATACATCGGGCTTGAGATTGAGAAACTTTTCATAATAAGACTTCTTTACATCCAGTTTTACTATTTCAAGGTGCATGTTACTGAAGGTCATATCTCTTTTGTAATTGTTGTTTGGAATGTATAGAGGATGATTGAGATGTTTCTAAGCTAAGAGAGGTAGCAATCTTCTTTCCCTTATCAATCTAGGGATCATTGGGAGGTAATTTGAAATTTCTAGGAGGTGAATGGGCCATGGAGGCTGTTGATGCAACATGTGGTACTGAATGGAGAGGAGGGTGAGGAGGAAGAGGATTATCATGCCATTCAACAATATCAGATGGAGGATTTACAAGGTTGTTTTCCCAATGATCATTAGTTGGTTGGACATGGGGCTAAGGAAAATCTGCAATGTTGGGATGTGGCTACAGGGGAGCATTAGGAGGAGCTGGAGGTTGAGGCAATGATGGTTTCCCACCAAGGTTCAGATATCCAACTTGTACTAGCTAGTTAAATTCTTCAGAATTAGCATCAAAGTGTATGGGAAACCTCATTCTCATGTGTCTCCCTTGTTGCCAAAATACATTTGGAAATCTTCCCCTTTTGCCTCTATTTCCTTTATTTCCACTTTCATTACTCCCTCAGCTGAAAAATTTGATCTAATTGTCATCATCATTCCAATTAGTGTAAAATTCTTGAAGTAAATTACAGGACAAATTTGTTAAATATGATTTAGTTATGACTTTGAGAATGGCACAGTAATTCAATCATGTATGGGAGAAATGAGTAGGAATAATGTAAATAGGGAAGAAAATCCATAATTCAATAGACATCCTTCTCATCATTTCAATTTCAAAAACCTGAACTGTATATTTCTTGTAAAATTCTTTGCATATGAATAGTCTACATATCTTTTGAACAAGTGAATGTATGTAAATGGAAGTAAAGATGACAGAGATAAATGATCAAGGATGTATTTTTCATAAAGTGACACACAATGAAAGAGAATTAATGAAAATGCATGTTCAATATTTACACACAGTCAACATTTATGTAGATAAACTTAAGACCTATACATTTTTCACATTACAGAGCTAATAATCAACAAATAATTCTTTTGAGAAAAAATTCAAATAATTTCTCAAGTCAATCATTATGTTTCACAAACCAATGCCTTTACCATATATCATATACTTAAACTTTATAGAATAGTCGCAACAACCAATTACCATTTCCACTTTAAAACAAATATCAAGTTGTCCATGCAAGGTCAAGGGACCTGGGAGCAACATGGAAACCATATACAAGTTTTAAATAGTGCAAATAAATTTTTGATAGATCTTATTTAAAATCTTCTTCTAAACATGTCTTTTAATTACATAAACAGTGGAGAAAGGACATGGGACTGCAATAAAATATGACTAGGATAATAGGGAAATAATGTATGAAAAATGATAAAGAAATGAGGGGGAAATGCAAGGTTTATGTAATTAAAATCAACTGAAACTTTAACTTGGATAACATGTCTTTTAATCATGTTTCCATTGCCAAAATATATTTATTCTTTGACCAGTGAAAACTCAAACCCCGCATCATACTTGAACCACAAATGTCGCACTAATAGAAAACTAACAACTCAACCAATACCTAGTTCATAAAATTGTGACCATTCGAGACTATGGGATTTTAACAATGTGAAAGCTGGTTATGCGATCCAATGTCTAGTCAACACAAAAACAATTGTTTACTATTACGACCAAGGAGGCAACGAGTAGAAAATGGATAAATCTTTTTTACTAAGAGGAAGAGAAATGCTCAATACATAATGTGCTTCTTCCCTCAATAAACCCCAATAATGATGCTCATTACTCTGTTATGCAGGCCGAAAATTGAAACAACATTAGAACCATGTTTAAAAAAAAATGGACTCGGGTTGTATGAACACGGGTTGTATCCAAAATAATCCCAATCGAGACAACATATGGCCAACAAATTCATCCACGCCAACTATAACCCTTTAAACAAAGAATATGACCGATGTTGGGTGCATAATATATCGTTTCCAATAGTGAATAGTTTGTTAACAAGTTCGGGTTCGAACACAAATCAATACTCAGTATGTATTATCTATAATAGAAATGGGTTCAACCATTTCCTCATAACCCTAATTCTCTACAAACATCTTCCAAGAGTACATATAATGAAAAATGGTAATATGAACCTGAGAGCAGCACCATAAACACAAATCCATAGTTATAGTTGTAGATTAAAAAACCCACGAATGACATTCTACAACAACCAATTTCTCAACAATTCCTCTTTCAAACAATTTATTATGAGTGAAAGACAGGGAGAGAGAAATTTCACACTCATTACCAGTCAACCAGAGCTACAACTGCTAAATTTAATAAAAAAAATATTTGCAAAAGATGCACAAAATTTGGCGAGTACTTACCTTGTTCTAGAGGTCAATTTATACGAGCACTCAAGGCCAAGACAATTGCATTAACGAACATGAGGGTTGGTTACTCAGGCCGAGTTGCATCTCTATCTACACTATAAAAACCAAAATGAAATGACAAGAACCCTATCCCAACAAGGTGGTAAAGTGCGGGACTTGCAACATCAATTCCTACGTCCTCTCATATTGAATGCATGGCTAGCTCATCCTCTATTATGTTGATATTCCAACCATCAACTTTCAAACTATGTCATATTCATATGCCAAATTCAATGAGTTCCAACATATATCCATTGCATATCAAACATTATGACAAACCATATGATATCAACCTTTAAACTTGTGCCATGCACTACGAGAAAGCATGTATTTATGTTACGTTTTTACTGTTGTTATTAGATCATTTGCAAATAACATGAGAATTCAATGCATTTTCAAAACAACAACATAAATAGGATCCCTGAAAGAAACACAATCACAAGGTATGCAACATTTTATCCTGGGAAACCCTCATGGGGGACAAAACCCTGGAAAAACTTTCTCAATAATAGATTGCCAATACAATGCCAAGACTAAGACCAAAACACCAAAGATAAACCAAGACTGAGCATGCGCTTCTCTTCTCCTTCCTCGTGCAACTGCAACTACCTTCAAGATATGTGCACTAGATGAGTGAGTGTGAGTGTGTTCAAGTGCGGCACCATCCTCACATATAAATACAAGTTGAGGAGGCACTAGGGTTATGTCTCTTCACTTGGTGGGGTCAACTTCTCCTATAAGTGGTTAAAACTGTTGATGATTGCAACCATGTGAGACATTCCCAAGCTTACAAACATGTGAGATGTGGATCATTGCAGCTATGTGAGTCTTTATATCAGTTACAAACCTGAGAGAAATCCCCTAAGAAGGGTATGTGGTTTACGCCTGAGACAGAGCTGGAACATAGAGATGACCTCCTCCATTCAGAGAGTTGAGAAGAACTCCAGATGATTATCCAGTGGGAAAGGCGATCTGTTGAGTTAGACGTTCCCGTGGTTGAGCATAAGGTGAACGTGTGAAATCACAAAGGGTTGGGTGCATCTTCATGTGAACAAAAATGAAGATGATGTGTTAGCCTCCTCTGAGCAGCAGAGTTGACGAGAAGCTCCAGATTATTCTCCTATGTGAGGCAGTGGGAAAGAAGATCTGTAGAGTGGACGTGCCTGTGGGAGAGCACAGGTGAACGTGTGAAGATATAGTTCTTTTGTATAATGTAGTGAGCCAGAGATATGGACATCCATATGGATGTGCCCCTAGTGGATGAGCACTAGTGGGTGTATCATATCCTTTGCTATATTGTACAAGAGTCAGACTTGCCTGTAACCCTAATTGTAATGTAAAGGGTACAAGTCGGCCCTACCTTAATGTGACTGGAAATTAATGTAAAAGATAATTAATCTGGTTAATATTAATTATATTATAAGCTAGTGGGGTCGGCTATGTTGTTCCAATAGACACTTATGTTTACAGGTTCAGTTTAGTATAAGTAAAGGTAGATTCCCCATTGTGAAATTATATCTTCCATGTGAGTTTGGAAATTTCAGCAAGTACAGTTTCTTGGGATAAGTGTACACCTCTCTTGAGCGCTAGTCTTCTAGGGTTTGAGAACCCTATAGTGTGCTAGGGTTTATCTTGGTGGTGAAGGTATTTCTCTTGAAGAATATAGCAAAGGATTTGGTTGGGTTTTCTTCCCTTGTTGAGAAGGGTTTCCCAGGATACTTCTTGTGTTCTTGTGCATGGTGTTTCTTCTTGTGATCTTGGTTTCTGCAACATTATTGTTTATGGTTAAGTGAAATGCTAAAAATGGAATGAACTTCATGCTTAACCTATATTATGAAAAATCAACATGAACATAGGTCTTGAAGAACCCATTGCACAAACAACTTTCAACCATCCTCTCTCCCTTCTGCAGAAACTGTATGACCCTCCTAAGGTTCCCATAAAATTCATATGGCCTGCTCTTCTAGAGGTTTTCAGCACTTATAACTTGGACATTGGGGATAAAAAGGCCATAGGTTTGTACGGACTCCTCCAACGCACCTCCAGAGACTCTCAGAGTGAAATTTCGAGCATTTTGAAATTTTGGCCCTAGGGTTTCGCTAATTTCTACAGAAATTTCAGAATTAGGTTTTCTACAACTTATTGAAGGAGTTCTTCAGCTCACCAGTGTTCTCCTATATTTCAAAGGATTATTGTTGGCAGTCATAATTCCAACAAAACCTAAAAGTGCTAGCCTAGCCTAGTCGTTAGGTTTTCTAGCCCAGTTGACAAAATGTTGTAAAGAATCTAAAACTATGATGGAAGTTAAGCTTGATGGGTCAAGCAACTTCAAGTTTCTGGAAGACAAGACTTCAAATGATGACTTATTGTGGGTGATACAAAAATGTGTCACTATGACATACCTCCTTCATGAAGATGTCAAGAGGACAAAGATCAACCAGGAGCCATTGGAGAAATCATATCAGCGCCCTCAGGTATGCACTTGTATATATATATTATTTGTATCATTGTCATGAGGGAAATTGCAGGAAGAAGGAACCTTTTGTTGAAGTCATGGATCCAGAGGGATCTCAGTACATTCAGAGGAACAACACACAAGACTCCATGTTTGATTGTTGTAATTTTCATTCCTCTAACCTATATTTCTAAAGTTTTCTATATTACAAGTATGTGTTGTAGCCATGACAACAATCCTTAAATTGTTTTGATTCTAGAGATGCACTCATTATTCTCCTTTAGGTGATATTATTGTTTTGGTTCCTCTTTTTTTCTTCTTCCAGACAGGTTAACAACAAAGGAAGATGTTTAACCTTCAGAGGGAGCCACTTGACTCAGATGGAGTCAAAAATATTTGAGAAAGAGGAAGAATAGAATCAACATTGGGGAAACCAATGCAATAATACATGATCAGAATATTTATATGATTATATGGGAAGAAGCATGCATGAAACAGTATATGTTCAGAACAAGAGTCTTCACCAAACTTTGAAAAACATAACTCCCGAAGAATCCTTCACCGGACTGAAGCATGAGATTGAACACTTCAATATATTTGGGTGCCTAGTGTATTTTCATGTACCCAAAGAGAAGAAGTCCAAGCCAGGCCCTTCAGGGAGAAAGGATACGTTTATGGTATAACAGTGAATCTTCGAAGACATTCCTGATGGACGTCCCTGGTCAGAGACAGATTGAGACAAGCAGAGATGTTTTCCTTGAAGAAGAGATAGTTTTTCAAAGATCCAGAGAATCTCATATGGAGATTGACAGTGAGACAATGCCTTCTCCCCCTTCAACAATTCATAGAGAGACAGATATTATTCCAGTTGATCCAGTTGCTCTAGTTGATATGTTCAGAGATATTGCAATAGGGCATAAAAGGTATTCCTAGGCTCACTCTACATGAGGAAGAGAAACATACAAGCCTCTCAAGGCACATCCTGAGAGAACAAAGATATTTTTCAAGATACTCTTCAGCCATGAGCCACATCATTGATTCCAAGCATTCTTGTCATAGAGAAGAAACAGGAGAATCGGTATGGCAAGATGCCATAACAAAATAATACCCATATATCTTAAAAGAATGATGTATAAGATATTGTTCAGAGACCAAAAGGAAAGTCTGTGATGACTTCCAACTGGATCTATAATATCAAGCATGCAGCTGATAGAAGTGTCGAGAATTACAAAGCGATATATATAGCCAGAGGTATCTCACAAACAGAGGGAGTTGTCTATGATGAGACATTTGATCCAATAAACCTGATACACTTCTATCTGTATTACCATCCATGAATTGGAAACTATATCAGATGGATGGATTCTTGATGAGTTTGGGTTTCAACAAGAGTGTTGTTTATCCAAACCTATATTATTACAGTTTTGGTGACAAGAGCCTGATTTTGATGACTTATTCAGAAAGCCTTGTTGTCAGATACAAGCAAGCCTTGACTTTTGATTTTGAGATGAATTATATGAGTATGATGCACCACTTCTTGGGACAAGAAGTATGACAGAGGACTGATGAGATTTTTCCTAAGTCAAGGAAAACATACAGCAACAATATTAAAAGAAGTTCAGTATGACAGAATGCAAAACCATCGTGATGGATTTGAAGAAAATGATGATGATTCAGATGAATTTGATCCACAACTGATTGGATAATTGATGTATCTCTTTAACACTATGCCTATTTCATGCCATGCAGTGAATGTGCTTAGTGAAATCCCAAAGTGTTGGGCGCATCGTCATGTGAACAGAAATGAAGATGATGTGTTAGCCGCCTCTAAGCAGCAGAGTTTACGAGAAACTCCAGATGATTCTCTTATGTGAGGCAGTGGGAAAGAATATCTGTAGAGTGGATGTGCATGTGGATGAGCACAGGTGAACGTGTGAAGATTTGCTTCTTATGTGTAATACAGTGAGCTAGAGATATGTACATCCCTATGGATGTGCCCCTAGTGAAGGAGAACTAGTGAGTGTATCATATCATTTGTTATATTGTACAAGAGTCAGACCTGCCTGTAACCCTAATTGTAATGTAAAGGGTACAGGTCGACCCTACCTTAATGTGACTGGAAATTAATGTAAAAGATAATTAATCTGGTTAATATTATTTATATTATAAGCTAGTGATGTTGGCCATGTTGTGCCAATAGACACTTCTATTGACAGGTTCAGTTTAGTATAAGTAAAGGTGGATTCCCCATTGTGAAATCATATCTTCCATGTGAGTTTGGAAATTTCAGCAAGTACACTTTCTTGGGATAAGTGCACACCTCTCTTGGGCACTAGTATTCTAGGTTTTGAGCACCCTCTTGTGTGATAGGGTTTATCTTAGTGGTGAAGGTATTTATCTTGAAGAATATAGCAAAGGATTTGGCTGGGTTTTCTTCCCTTGTTGAGAAGGGTTTCTCAGGATACTTCTTGTGTTCTTGTGCATGGTGTTTCTTCTTGTGATCTTGGTTGCTGCAACATTATTGTTTATGGTCAAGTGAAATGATAAAAATGGAATGAAAATCATGCTTAACCTAGCTTATGAAAAATCAACAAAAACCACTTTATAATTACTAGGGGTTGACTTTACAATTACCACTATAAAAATGCATTTTGACCAATCCAAAAAAGGGGATTTGATATTATACAAGACCTGACTTGATCAATCCGCAAAATGGGATTTGATCTATTAAATAATAACTCAAATATAATTAGAATGTTCTTTGAAGTTACAATATTTCAACACTCCCTCTTAACAAGAAGGGTATTTTAATTACATGACTCAATACAACATCATCAAGAGAAGGAGAGGGTGACATCATCATCAACATCTGGAACATTGACTGACACATCTATAAATCATCAGAAGTTTTTCTCATCATCGTTTACACCATGGATCTAAAGTAATATCATCATCATCAACAACATGAAGTTGAAACATCAACATCAATAGCACGAAGCTGGAACAACATCATCAGCAACATGAAGTTGGAACAACAACATCAACAACACGAAGCTGGAACAACAACATCATCAACATGTGGCACCGGAATGAGGCAGGTGTATCAACAACAAAATTTGTGGTACTCTAACAGGTCGTCCTTACCAGACCTTCGGGATCTGCACGGGAATCATAAGATTCCCTAGGATATAAAATCCTAACAAGCTACTATTGAAACAGTGTAACTTCGAAGAATATTCTGATTAATTTTGAGTTATTATCTTATAGATAAAATCCCCTTATGCGGATTGATCATGTCAAGTCTTGTATGAGATCAAATCCATTTTTGTGGATTAGTCAAACTGCATTTGTATAGTGGTATTTGTAAAGTCGCCCCCTAGTACTTATAAAGTGGTTTTAACCACTTCTAAGAGAAGTCATCCCCACTAAGTGAAGAGATAGAACCCTAACACCTCCTCAACTAGTATTTATATGTGAGGATGATTCTTCACTTATACATACTCACACTCACTCTTTTAGTGTGCATATCTTGAAGGAAGTTGCGATTGCAAGAGGAAGGAGAAGAGAGACGCATGTTCAGTCTTGGTTTATCTTTGGTTCTTTGGTATTAGTCTTGGCATTGTATTGGCAATCTATTATTGAGGAAGTTTTTGTTGGGTTTTCTCCCTCGTGAGGGTTTCCCAGGATAAAATGTTGCGTACCTTGTGATTGTGTTTCTTTCAGTGATCATCTTTATGTTGTTGTTTTGGAAATGAATTTAATGCTCATGTAATTTGGAAATAACCTAATAACAACACTAAAACTTAATATGGTATAAGAGCTTCATTGAATAAATCATCTTTCATTGGTTATCTAAAAACGCCATTGTTTTCATACAAGAAAGTTAGGAATTTTTACTAAAGACGTATTTTTTACCAAAAATTATCTTGAGAAGTGAGCCTTGCCATAGCGCATCTAATTTTGGCAGCTTGAGTGAAATTTTTCAATCACCATATTATACGAAAAGTCAAAACCTAGTTTTGACTGGTACCAAAAATCCAAGAAACCAAAACCAGTACCAGAAGTACCAGTCCAGAATTGTGCAGGCCAAGTTTCAAGGGGTAAAACTTGAAATTTTTTGAAACAGTCAGCTCCAGAAAACTTGCCTCAGCCCAACGCATCTCTTGGTAAGCTCAGAGTCATTTTCTGAGCACTTTCATTTTCTGGTCATTTTCCTAGCTCCAGGTCAAGATGTCTACAAGCACCAAGATTGTTGACAAGTTAGAAGGTGTGGAAAATTTTTATGCCTGGAAGTACAAAATTGGACTCATTCTTGAAGAGAATGACCTTGCAAAATTCATAAAAGAAAATGTGCAAAACCCGAAGAAGATGAAGCCAAAGAGAAGTACAATAAGGATATGATTAGGGATAAAAGAATAATTGTAGATTCCATTAAAGACCACTTGATTACTCAAGTGTCTTCTAAGAATAATCCAAAATAAATGTTTGATTCCCTAACCATAATGTATGAAGGAAATAACATCAACCAGAAGATGAACTTGAGAACCCAACTCAATAATACAAAGATGAAAAAAGGAGAAACGATTCAAGACTATTTCTCCAAGGTTTCTCAATTCAAGGAACAGTTAAAGGTGATTAGAGACAACTTAGATGAAGATGAACTCATGATGACAACTCTTAATGGTCTCACAAGACCTTGGGATGCCTTCATCCAAACTATTTGTGCAAGAAAAGATAAACTCCAATTTGACAGTTTATGAGAAGGATGTGTTCAAGAAGAAGCAAGAGTGGCCAATAGAGAAGCCACCCTATTAAGATATGAATATCAAACCCTAGCTGATCATGCTAAGGGTGGAAAGAAAAAGTCTCATTTTCAAAAGGAGACCCACTTTCATAAAGAATCTCACTCTCCAAAAAGATTCCATAAATATCATAAGGGTCAAAGAAAGGGAAAAGATTTCTCTTCCTATCAATGTTATCATTGTGATAAGATGGGTCACATTGCTAAGAACTATCCTACCATAAGAGAAGAATACAAGAGGAGAAATAACAAAAGACATCATGCCCATGCAACTAAAGATGATGAGCTACCCAAGAAGTTAACTAAAGAAGAGATTAAAGATTATGTTTTGTTTTCCGCCCTCTCAGGATATGTGACACCTGGAGAGGATACTTGGCTCATAGATAGTGGTGCATCTAAGCACATGACATGTCAGAAAGATATTCTCTCTAGCCTTATAGAAAAGGACAAACAAATATTTGTGTATGGCTTACTTCTGGCTTCTTTCCAGTGAACATCTCTTCGGGAGTTTTAAATCCAAGTGCACTATGGGATAATCTGTTTTGGACATCTATTGTTGTTCTTGTTACTTCAGCCCATAGGTGCATTGGAAGATCTTGATCGTGAATCATAGTCTTTAATGCTTCCATAATCATTCTATTCTTTCTTTCCGCTACACCATTTTGTTGAGGATTATAGGGAGTGGTGAGCTCCCTCTTAATCTAGGCATCTCTACAAAATATTCCAAATTCATTTGAAGTGTACTCTCCTCCATTGTTTGACCTGAGTATCTTGATTTTCCTTTCGGAGAGGTTTTCTACCAAGGCTTTGAATTCCTTGAACTTTCCAAGTACTTCATCTTTTGACTTCAAGAAATGAACTCAAGTCTTACGAGAGTAATCATCAATAAATGATACATATTATACATACCCGCTTAGAGAGGTTGATGGCATTGGACCACATACATCTCAGTGGACAAGTTCCAAGATTCCTTCTGCTTTACTATCAATCTTTGGAAAAGATTCTCTATGTTCTTTCCTTGTGCACATGCCTTGCATACACCTTCATGATCAACCTTTAATTTTGGTAAACATGTAACTACCTTTCTTACATATGGTAAGGCTTTGTAGTTTATGTGAGCTGGTCTTCTATGCCAAAGTTCACAAGGACTTTCAGTAAGGCTACATTTGAGTGACCTTTTAACTTGTACAAACCACCTTCTTATGTTCCAATAACAATAGCATCTTCTATACTTTTTCTTTTAGACCACATAATAGCTTCACCATCTATGAATGCAACCCTAAATCATTTCTTATCTAGGGTTGAAATATAAAGTAAGTTCTTTTTCAAACCGGTACATAGATTACATCCTTCATTCTCATTGGAGTTCTTGAATCAAGTTTGTAGGTGGATTCTCCCATTCCTTTGATAGGGTACTGATACTCATCTCCAATTGAAACTTTCTGGGGGAAGTCCTTTTCTATAAGGCTAGAGAGAATGTCTTTCTGACCTATCATGTGCTTAGAGGCACCACTATATATGAGCCAGGTATCCTCTCGAGGTGTCACAAGTCTCAAGAGAGCGGAAAACAAAACATATTCTTCAATCTCTTCTTTAGTTAACTTCTTGGGTGGATCATCATATTCAACTCCATGGGCATGATCTTTTTTGTTATTTCTCCTCTTGAATTCTTCCCTTTTGGTAGGACAATTCTTAGCAATGTGTCCCATCTTATCACAATAATAACATTGATAAGAGGAGAAATATTTTCCCTTTATTTGACCCTTATGATATTTTTGGAATCTCTTTGGATAGTGAGATTCTTTATGAAAGCGGGTCTCCTTTTGAAAATGAGACTTTTTCCTTCCACCCTTAGCATGAGAATCTAGGGCTTGATCTTCATCTCTTAATAGGACATCTTCACGGTTGGCCACTCTTGCTTCTTCTTGAACACATTCTTCCCATAAATTGTCAAATTGGAGTTTATCTTTTCTTGCACAAATAGTTTGGATGAAGGCATCCCAAGGTCTTGTGAGACCATTAAGAATTGGAATCATGAGTTCATCTTCATATAAGTTGTCTCCAATTGCTTCTAATTGTTCCTTGAATTGAGAAACCCTAGAGAAATAGTCTTGAACTGTCTCTCCTTTTTGCATCTTTGTATTCTTAAGTTGGGTTCTCAAGTTCATCTTCTAGTTGATGTTATTTCCTTCATACATTCTTGTTAGGGAATCAAACATATCTTTTGGAGTATTCTTAGAAGACACTTGAGGGATCAAGTGGTATTTAATGGAATATGCAATTATGCTTTTAACACTAATCAAATCCTTCTTGTACTTCCCTTTGGATTCATCTTCTTCAGGTTTCGGTACATTTTTTTTATCAATTTTGCAAGGTCATTCTCTTCAAGAATGAGTCCAATTATGGATTTCCAAGCACGAAAATTTTCCACACCTTATAACTTGTCAACAAGCTTTTTGCTTGCAAACATCTTGACCTGGAGCTATGAAAATGACCAAAAAATGAAAGTGCTCAAAAATTGAAACTGAACTTACCAGGAGATGCGATGGGTTGAGGCGAGTTTGCTGGAGCTGATTGTTTCATAAAATTCCAAGTTTTACCCCTTGAAACTTGACCTGCACAATTGTGGACTGGTACTTCTGGTACTAATTTTGGTTTCCTAGTTTTCTGGTACCAGTCAAAACTAGGGTTTGAATTTCCAGATAATATGGCCACTAAAAAAGTTTTCTCAAGCTGCCAAAAGATGTGCTAGGGTAGGCTTCACTTCCCAAGATAGTTTTTGGTCAACAATTCCTCTTCATTAAAAAGCCCTAATTTTCTTGTACAACAATAGTGATGTCTATATACCCAATGAAATATGATCTATTCAGTCAAGCTCTGATACCATGTTAATTTTTTACTGTTGTTATTAGTTCATTTTCAAATTACACGAGTATTCAATGCGTTTCCAAAAACAACAGCATAAAGAGGATCATTGAAAGAAACACAATCAAAAGGTACACAACATTTTATCCTGGAAAACCCTCATGGGGGAGAGAACCCGGCAAAAACTTCCTCAATAATAGATTGCCAATACAATGCCAAGACCAAGACCAAAACACCAAAGATAAACCAAGACTGAGCATGCACCTCTCTTCTCCTTCCTCCTGCAACTTCAATTGCCTTCAAGATATGTGCACTAGATGAGTGAGTGTGAGTGTGTTCAAGTGAGGCACCATCCTCACATATAAATACAAGTTGAGGAGGCGTTAGGGTTATGTCTCTTCACTTAGTGGGGCCAACTTCTCCTAGAAGTTGTTAAAACCACTTTATAATTACTAGGGGCCAACTTTACAATTACCACTATACAAATGCGGTTTGACCAATCCACAAAAAAGGATTTGATCTTATACAAGACCCGACTTGATCAATTCACAAAAGGGTATTTGATCTATTAAATAATAACTCAAATATAATTAGAATATTCTTCGAAGTTACAATATTTCAACAATTTCATAGCATCACGATTATCAAATATGTTATCGATATCATATGTGTTGATTAATCCTTTATCATGTATGTTTTAATACAATTCCAAACTGATATATATATAAATCTTGAAAAAACCCAAAACTTCATACCTTTGCCATGCATAAGCGATATCGACCACTTATAGCATCATTCATTTTCACATGAATATTGTCAAGTGAAATTTATGCAATGTGTACATAATGGTTAATCCCAAAATTGAAACCCCATATAACTCCTCAACATATTTAGGCCACTCAAAAATTCAAACTTGATATACCATGCATACCATGGTAAGCATGAGCATTGAAATTCTAAGCCATTAGGTATATAATCATATAGGAAAACAAGGGATCATATCCTTTTGTAAATGAATAATTTTGATATGAAGCCCATGCTGCCAATCAATGCTACCATAATGTTGAGAGAGAACAAAGTATATTTGCAATTTCTCAGATGTCATTTTGATGATAGTTTGATGTCTTTTAAAACTTCCATACGATACACTTGTTAGTAATGCAAATAAGTATTACGTATAAACCTTATATATATATATATATCCCTTCAAGACCTTTCATTGTTTTGAGCGTATCCATTCATCAAATATCATAGAATGCTAGGAATCATTAAACCATTGATCTTAAAACCATATCTGAAATGATACCTCAACTGAAACTGATACCATGCCAAAATGTCAAAGAAAATGTGATACTAAGAATTTATCATTTCATTGTTTTCTCATAGGGGGCCCCAACTATTATAGTCATTAATATTTATAATATATATGGGCTTTGCAACTCTTTGTGAGATTTTATAGTAGGTGATGAATTATGAGTCAACAGAACACAATGAGCTTTTGGAAGCGTTTTCAAAATGCAGTGAAATATTTCGAAGAGCGGGTTGGTTAAGTTTTCTTCACATTTTTCAAGGGTATCATGAAAGTGTTGCTCTAGAATTTGTAGAGATACAACGGGGCATGTGCCTAGGTCAGAGGTATGTTCCTACCAGTCTCAGAGTCTTCAATAGCAATTGCTACATGTTTACAACAAAAAGGGGAACGTTGGTTCAAAAACAAAAACATTGAATCTAATGGATGGTGTCAATTTATGCGTGTGAATGCACCAAACCCTGACTAAAGTAAAGGGGATTCATGAGATTCAATCATCAAACCCTCGAAAGATGTAATATACTGCATTCAGAAGTATAATACTTGTGAAGTTCCACACAGTATACTCTTTTTATATCATATAAGTATCTTATTACATTTGAAAAATGGTCAGTTGATTAACCTACCATATTTTTTCTAGAAGAATTTGACTAAGATGGCAACATACATTCAGAGACACCCATAAAGCAAAGAGAAAAGTGTGTACCATCATGGTTTGATAAATTACTTGTGAAGGCCGAATTACAGAGATTTGGCATGACATGGGAGGATTTTTTAGAAGATAAAGGGTTTCAGATTAATATTGCTCCAAAAAGTAGGGGAACCTGTCACCACGCCTTGACATATTGGAAGTTAGAGGGCTCATCAATTCAATAAAAGGGTCACATAGGGGCCCTAGAGGTGAAGAAACCTGTAGTAGATGGATACAAAGGTGGTGACAGTGGAGTCTTCAGGTACAAAAATTCTAGAGATAAATTTCGAGAACCATCCAAAAAGACTAAGAACAAAATTCTCGAAGTTAAACTTGTAAAATAAAGAAATGCTCCAAACAAAAGAAAAAGGTGCAGAAACATACATCCCATAGACAAAGATTCAAATGGAAGATATTCCTAAGGATATTCCAGAGGTAAACCTTGCTCAGAATTTTAGTTCTTTTAAGAAACCAATAATGGAAAATGTTTCGAGAAAATAGATAGAATTAGAAGATCAAAATTCTCAATTGAAAACTTTGAATCAACAACTTCAAATAGAAAATAATAAACTAATGAAACAAAACAAAAAGTGGAAGGAACAAAGTATAGGGATGAAGAATTTTTTTAGAAAGATAATGATTCAAAATATGAAACTCAAAAACAAGATATATAGGGTCAAGATATGAAAAAAGAGTGTCAATCCTCAATCAAATCTAGACATGTCGTTATCTGCTATAGAGTAGGAAGGTATTTTTCCTAGCTCGTATATAGAAAATCTGAAATCTAGAGGTTGTGAAAAGATAAAAGCAGCTCAAGAATTCATTAATCAACTTTTAGATGATATTGTGACCAATACATTGGCACTTGTCTATGCCCATGTCAGTATACAACATTGGGAAGGAAAAATGAGATGTAAGACTGTTAGAATATAGAAGATGGTGTGTTCATTTTACCACTGACGATACCCTCATCACCCAACCATAGGCCGAAGCCACCCTCCGAGCACCTTAACCTTGACTGAGAATTTCTCCGGAATCAAACCCTAGGCTAGATAGCCAAACAAAGGGTAGCGCACCTTTTCCCAAGGATAGCGCATTACAAAAAGTTGATCAGATAGTCCAAACCCTAGCCAAGAGATTGTCCAAGCCAACACTGAAACTGCTAGTTGCAGCAACTGCACCTGCAGCTCTCCTCCACACGTGCGCACCAAACTGGGAATTGCAATTCTGAGAAGCTGTCAAATGAGAACTGGTGCCCTGTATTTATACTAGTTCTGCCAGATTTGTTGGGGCCGACTTCTCCTTATGGATATGTGTTTGTTCAGTATATTAATATTATTTATGGCCGACTTCTTCTCTTGGAGGTTAATAACCTAATATAAATTATCTTCTTGAGCCGACAAGGCTTCTAGGGTTATTAGCCAACTCATTAGGGTTTTCTCTTGCTTTCCGGAGTCTTCTATTCTCGTCAGGTTCACACGTGGAGGTAAATACCTCCCGCAGCTACCATAATATTAACACTCCCTCCTAGCTAGGGAGCTATTAGAGGTAATGGACTTAAGCACAAAAACATACCANTCAATATAGTCGTCTAGACTATTTCATGACTAGATCATGAGCATCACCATCACCATCAGCTGCATCATCTCTCAGAAGCATACTTCGTCTGAGTAATTAGACATGATGTTGGATAAGTCACTCACACCATAGAGTGATACAAGAGCCACTCTTATAATCTAGAGGAGTAAATGCTCTGAACCAATTTTCATCTGGAAAATCTATGTTCATCATTTGTCTGGATGGTGATTATTTCGAATAAACTGTTGATAGTCTCCAAGGCAGTTAGAACAAAAATAGAACACAACTGTTTCTATCCATATAAGTACATAAATACAATCCAGTGGTTTACGACCACACCAAGTAACACACAAGTACTTGATCAACAACGTATGGTTGCGAACAATGGAACATATCCACCACAGTAGTCCTCATCTACTGTCATGCAGTCTTCATAACAAACATGTGATAGCAACCTGCATAGAAACAATGTTATGATATAGACTGAATTATCAGGTCCAATCTTTCACTCACATCTGTGAGCTTTGAAAGAATATTTGCCTCACAAACAGTGGAACATATCCACCACAGTAGTATATCTCTATTGTCTGGAGACAGGTAGTCTTCATAACAATCCTCTGATGCCATCCTGCACAGAAAATATTGTTAAAAATAAAATGAATCATCTGGGCCAATATTTCACTCACGTCTGTGAGATATGAAAGAATATATGCCCTCAGTATAGAACATCAGTAATGGGCTATCTGCCCTATTCTTCTCAAACAAGGAAGAAATGATTGTTTCTGATTTCTGAGCCTGGACCATTCCTCACCCTGGGCCATTCTTCCTACACTAATTAAAGTGCACCCTGGATAGAATGTATAAACCCTAAGGAATGTTTGGACCATTCCCCACATTGGGCCATTCCTCCTACACTAATCAAAGTGCTCCCTAGAGAGAATGTATAAACCCTAAGGAATGACTGTCCTAGACCATTCCCCACCCCGGGCCATTCCTCCTACACTAATCAAAGTGTGCCCTGGAGAGAATGTGAAAACCCTAAGGAATTTCTATCCCTAATTGTTGAGCCTGGACCATTCCCCACCCTGGGCCATTCCTCCTACACTAATCAAAGTGCACCCTGGAGAGAATGTATAAACCCTAAGGAATGACTGTCCGAACCATTTCCTCTGTTAACCACAAGAGGAAAAGAACGTCATGCATCAACCTCCAAAATGGACCATTCCTCACGTTAACCACAATGAGAAATAGCTTTTCGGTGAGGCAGGACAGTCTTCTTGAGTAACCCTCAAGAATAGAGACTGCCCTAGACCACTACCCATGTTAACCACAATGGGAAGTTGATGTCTATGATATATCAGCAATCAGACTACTTCCCATGTTAACCACAATGGAAAGTGACTGTCCGTCAGAAATCTCAATCCACTTTCCGAACAGGAAAGCATCTGTCCAAGATGGACTATTTTTCAAATTTAAAGA
>JASDQU010101719.1:68159-88475 GCA_032191745.1 Picea mariana | reverse complement strand
AATCCACTATGATACTCATGGCATTGATGTCAACATATTTGAACTTCACCATAGCTGCAACGTTCTGTGGTTCCTTCTCTTTTCCTTCTTCAAACTTTGGCTTCACGATCTTTCCTTTCACGATATCCAGCACTTTGTTCTTGGCAAGGATGAGTTCAATCCTTGTCTTCCATGCTCTGAAGTTAGAGGCTCCATCTAACTTGTTCTCAGACTTCATAGAGTTCGTCATGGCTTGCTTGACTTGGTCAAATCCTAGATTTGACCAGAAATTCAAACTTCACGTCTTGGCTTGCTGAGGGTGCCAGGAGATGCGCTAGGCTAGGGTGCATTGATCTGTCCGAAGATTAGGTCAATCCATTCACTTAAGGTGCCTCAACAAGAGGTTTAGGGTTTCTGCAACTGCTCCTGCTAGTAACCCTAGCGGCAGTGTCTTGGGAGCTGCTTCTGCTAGTAACCCTAGCGACAGTTCCTTAGCAAGCTCAATATCCTAGCAGCTATGTTTCCTTCCAGCGTTTAGACTGAATGAAGGAGGTGTGGGCCCATAACCTGTTAGAATATAGAAGATGGTGTGCTCGTTTTACCATTGAGGATACCCTCGTCACCCAACCATAGGCCGAAGCCAACCTCTGAGCACCTTAACCTTGACTAAGAATTTCTCCAGAAGCAAACCCTAGGCTAGATAGCCAAACAAAGGGTAGTGCACCTTTCCCCGAGGATAGCGCATTACAAAAAGTTGATCAGATAGTCCAAACCCTAGCCAAGAGATAGTCCAAGCCAACACTGAAACTGCTAGTTGCAGCAGCTGCACCTGCAGCTCTCCTCCACACGTGTGCACCAAATTGGAGCTGCAATGCGCACCAAACTGGGAACTGCAATTTTGAGATGCTGTCAAATGAGAACTGACACCCTGTATTTATACTGGTTCTACCAGATTTGTTGGGGCCGACTTCTCTTTCTGGATATGTGTCTGTTCAATATATTAATATTATTTCTGGTTGACTTCTTCTCTTGGAGGCTAATAACCTAATATAAATTATCTTCTTGAGCCGACAAGACTTCTAGGGTTATTAGCCAACTCGTTAGGGTTTTCTCTTGCTTTCCGGAGTCTTTTATTCTCGTCAAGTTCACACGTGGAGGTAAATACCTCCCGTAGCTACCATAATATTAACAAAGAATTGGGAATCATGCATAAGGAACAATATAAATTGGAAGTATAGAAACTGAAGGAAGAATGGTCAAATCAGCATTCCGTAGAGAAGACATGATGGGAAACTTAGTTACAAGAAATTAAAGAGAAGTTACATATAAAGGAGCAAGAAGTATATAGAGCATGTGTGCTTTCCCTATAGGCTCTATACTACATACCACCTTCAAGGATTTATTCAATATTTCTACATGAACAATGGGATAAATTGAGGATTTTCATATTAGCATCAAGGAGAGAATATGGCATACAATATGTTGATGACTTTATACAAATGTATACAAATTCTATATAGAATGAAAGAAATATGTTGTGTGAGTTGTATTTATTCAAATACATTTTACAAGATCAAACAAGATGGAATCCTAACCATATTGTTTGAGATATACAACTAAGATCCTTTTCCTCTTTTATACAAAATCAAATCAAATGAAAAGAATATTGGGACTCTTATGCAAGGGAAGAAATGAATGTAAATCTATATGTATGAGGTGAGTATGCAATTACTTCAGTCGTTATTGAAGAACACAAGCATTTTATGTCAGATAAAGAAAGAATAAAGGAAATGAGGAGGAATCAAAGAATGTTTATTTCAATCTTTGAATAAATTAGAAAAACCCGTAGCATCAATTCTCTATTAACAACACATGAGAGATGGAACTTGTTTCCACCTATCTTGTAGTAGCTAGAACCATCACGATATCCAACGTTTAACATATCCTTGGCAAGAGAAAATTTATATTTGGATTCCTTGAGGAGGAATGGAACTACATGGATAGGGTTACAATTCCACTTTGCTTTGTTGTGGTGCACTAAAATATTTACCGACCTATTCAAAATTGGAATGATTTCAATGAGATAGTTTCCTTAGTAAAAATTGAGAAACAATTGGGATATCATAAAGAGACAGATTCTAGGAATGAATCCTACAATTGGAGTCATTTGCATGCAAGACTCCATCACATTGGGATAAGTTGTACAAGGGACGTGCAACATCTTCAGTGTGGGGGAGATGTTGGCTCCTTGAATTAGCCCCATTTTTACTGAAAAACTACTACTTTTTTACATTTGTCTCCATTATTTTGCCTCAAATAAGCATTTTTCCATCACTTTTCATGAAAAACATTGGATAAAAGAAAAAAGGGAAAATTAAGGTAAATATAGTTGTTTTTATTATTTTTTTCTTAAGTTTGATAGTTTTTAGGAACCAAAAAGATTGGATATTATTTATTAACTATTATCCTTCAAGATAATTTGGAACATATAGCAATCATTGGATCTCGTACTAGCACAACAACAAGGTGGCAAAGGGCAACGTGGCTATGTTCTATATTTCAGAGAGATGGTTCATTGTCCATATGAGAACAAACCATCATCTCCAGCATGGTTAAAATCGATAAACAACAACTCTCGAGTTCCTTATCAGTATATAGCCAGGTATCAATTTAGCAACACAGTTATGAGTAGCACGGTTCCTGAAGACTCTCGATGTTATCAACAAACTTCCAAATTGTTTACAGCATACCAACATCTTCTAAATCTAACACAACATCAACAACAAATTTAGATTTCATCTGATATTCCCATTCTTAATAGCATAAGGTTTAAATAGAGTTATGTATATCAAAAAATCCAACGATGGGATTAAGGATGGGGGTTTTGTGGTTTTTCGCGACCCTATGGTCACTTCCTGTATTTTTCATTTTTTGGTAGGAATTAATGCCTGAGGCCCATCTCCCCTCATTTTTCCCCTACGAGTCCTATGTTATCCCTCCCAAAGCGGTTTTTGGCATCCCTTTCTAGTAGTCTCATGTAACCTGGGGTAGTTTATCATTGGTCCTTACGCAGACTTAGGGTTTGCTTTCTTGGTTTTTCTAGAGTCGACGATTATGTTTATTTCATCATGGAGGACACGTACTATGATCAGGTGGACTATGAGGTCAACCCCCTCCAAAAGCGGGATTTTCGTCACCAATTGGAGTACCCAAACAACTCGAGCATTTATGGTAGTACCTCACCAAGGGAGGCAGTCCTTAATTACCCTGACTTCAACACCTTGGTTTCTGACCTTGTGATTTCGATGTTTTCTCCCTATCGTCCCCTGTCCTGGCTCACTCCTCCCTTTTCTCTGCTTTGTCTTCAATCTACGAATCTCGTTTCCTCCTCCCCTCCTTTGTCTCTTCATGTTTCCTCAATGCCACATGTTCTCTCTCTGCCTTCCTATCGAGTGTTCGGCTCTCAGACTGAGCCCAAGCCTGAAGCCTCTCACAGAAAGAAGCATGTGTGAGAAATTTCCTCCAAGGTAGAGATGGTGATGGGGAAAGATATTGTTGTAGCAGAGCTTTGAAAGCTAGTCGGGAAAACATTGGTCAGTCGTTTCGCAGGCAAGTCAGTTAAAGACGACTCTCTAGATCGATGGTTAGAATTTAAATAGGTCACAATCCTTGGTTACATGTCAATTTTCCACTTTATTATTCGAGGATGGATATGTTTCATCTTGCATACCAAAGAGGATTGAGAATATTAAGAGTTCAACATGGAATTGGGGTCCCTCGGGGCTCTCTCTACATGAATGGTTAGTGTACTTCAACCCAACTAGGGCTCTGATTGCGATAGTAAAAGTTTGGGAAATCCTTATCGGGCTTCTGCTAGTCTTCTGGACCCAACAAGCTCTGAATGACATTAGAAACAAGCTCGACAACTTCATCAGCCTCAAGCCTGACTAGGAGGCAAAAATTGATCGTAGGTGGGCCTGGGTACAAGTCGAAGTGGATGTCAAGGATGGTTTCATAGGAGAAATAGATTTGGTCTATGGCTCCTATATATGGAAACAAAAAGTATATTATTGGAGAATCCCTTTCAGGTGCTACAATTTCCACGAACTGAGGCACCTTCAAGCTCAGTGCCCCAGGATTCATTCTCTTAGGGCTCCAAGGCACAAAATATGGAGAAAAAAAGAGGCATGCACCCTTTCGGTGAAACCTAGGTTGTCTAGTGATGCACCAATGTGTGAAAGAATTTTGGGGCCTTCTCCCAATGCCAGTATGCAGGACTGCCCTTATGGCCTGGATGCAAACACTAGTAAGTTCTCTTCAGTTCCAGTTGTTTCTTCTAGTGTTCTGTCTCAGGTTCACCCTCTTCCCCCTTCCCTTTCTCCCTCTCCTTCTCCTCCTCCCTCTGTCATGGGTTCCTCCCCCTCTCCCTCTCCTCCTAGTCATTCTGACTAGAGTGACACTCCTTTATTGGACTCCCTCCCCCCCCCTTCGCTAGTGCCTTCATTTTCTTCCTCATCTACTCCCACCTCTTCCCCGATGACGATCTCCATCCCTCCCCACTTCCTCCTCCTTTGAATCCTTTAGCTTCTCCCTCATATTTGACCTCGTCTCCCCCGTTGTCCCCCCGCCCTTTGACCCTATACCCAAGGTTGTTCCTCCTTCTCCCCCTACCCTCTCCCCTAGACCTTCCTCGCCTCCTAAAAAAACATTATGCGTTGAGACCCCACTCTAAACAAAAATAGGATGTCTCCTCCTTTGGAGGACTGGCTCTCGATCCAGACCAACCCACTTCTATAGGTATTAGGCTATTAGGAAAGATCTTATTGCTTCAACTACTAAAAAGAGACATTGTCCAAGAAAATAAAGTAGAGGAGAGGCTGGTCAGTCTTGGTATTTTAAAGAAGGTGATGTCCCATGGATTTTGAAGAAATATTATCTTTCTATGGTGAAGGATGTTATATTGGGTGTGAAGGCATCTTCTTTATATGGGTCGACTCTACGATGTTGCTTCATTGTAGAAGGGAATTTGTCGGGGTTGAAATCACACAACCATTTGAACCTTCTAAGAGTATGTACATCAAACACATGATTATTCTTATATAGTGTCGATAAAAATATGCTATGCACTCACAATTTTATGGCAATTAACAATGTGTGTGTCTATTTTTTAGTGTCATTATTCTTTGCTCGTGTGTGGTTGTGTGAACCGTGACTTTCCCTAGGACCTGCAACGTGTCATATCAAAATTATTTGCATTTGTATGTTGGATCACATCAAAAGATATTCATATGGTTAACATTCCATGGTGGTATCGAGAGATAGCTGATGTTGTTTGTATGTTTGAGAAGGAACTGCTGACGAATTTTATAGACTTGCAAATCTGTATTCTAATTCACCTACCTGATGTGGTTGAATTAGTCGGGGTGCTTTCATGTCATTCGATGTTCTTCTTAGAAAGGTACATGAAAAAATTGAAGGGGTTTGTTCGGAAAAGGGTAAAACCAGAGGGCTCTATGGCAAAGGGGTACATAGTGTGATAGTTTTTTTATCATGCCAGTGAGTACTTCAAGCAAATTGATGACACACTAGGGGTAGTGTTTTGGGACAACGAACAAGATGAGGATAAAAGAGAAGGGGAGCTACTAAAAACGAATTGAAAAAGACACTTGATAAAGACTAAGTCACTTATATTTTGTCAACTTTGTACAAAGAAACTATTTACGCTGAAGTTGATAATATATATTTGATCTCATGTTATTTGTTTTAAATTCTTACATACATCAGTGATTTTAGAAATTGATGTCATCAATAAATCTGTTCTTTACAACGCCAAGGCAACACGACCATGGGTCACGTAGTATGAAGAGAAAAGAAGGAAATGGGACTGTGACAAAAAAACATCCAAATAGTTGAATGGTAGAAGCATGCCTCATTCTAATCACTTAAAAGAAAATATGCCAAAAAATTGTCCCAGCAGTTGGGTGGCTAACCGGATACAAGAAAATTATGTCGTGTCTGGTTGTAACCCATGTGGAGAAGAGTTGGATGCACTAAACATAGGGATTGTGTGCAACAACTCTATAATAACCTCTTTGAGTACCACATTCAATTTATAATATTGCACATTTGAATTGTAACATGTATTATGTTTTTATTAATGCTTGGGTTATTAGACATATGACATTGTCCTTTGCTTGCATTTTTATAGGTGCATTTGTTACCATATATGTGGGCATATGGACATCATTTTCGCACTGAGGATGTCGATGATGGACACATCACACAAGATTGTGGAGTGGAGGTCGATTTCGACCAATCTATTCGTGCTAGCCATCGTGATCAAAACCTAATAGAGGGGAAGTTAGGTTACATTGGAAAGATACAAGAGATCATGCAAGTGGACTTATCATCTTTTCAATGTGTTATTTTTAGTTGCAAGTGGTGGGATACCTTCGACCGAAGAAATTTAAAGGAAAATTGTGATCGTGGGCTAATATTTATTAACTCTAAAAAAATGTGGGTTGAAACTAAAGAGCCTTATGTTTTCACAAAACATTGCAACCAAGTGTTTTTTTAACCAGATATGTTGGATGGGGATTGGTGTTTCGTACTGAGACATGATCTAAGATTAAAAAATATTTTCAAGAACAACAATGTTATAATGTCAAGCGAGGAAGATAATCATGGTGATGAAATTATGTCAACCCTCTTATGTCTCATGCATACTTGCCTATGTATATCATATTATTCTCTTTTATACTCTAGCCTCTTATTTCCATTTAAAATCCTCTTCAAAACTTCATTATGAGAGTCATATGATATTCAATTTTCATACAAATATTATATCAATCTTTGTTAAAAATAACATGGGACAACATATATAAAGAAGTGAAATATGGAAAGTATGAGGGATTATCATAACTTTGTCATGTTATATAACATTTATGTGTATAAGAGTTAAAATTCTAACATTTTACTTTATAAAATAGAGAATACATTAAGCAATTTCGTGGAATATCATAATTGATACTATGAATAATGAGCTATAGTATGTGCATTGAAATCATAAATCTAGCCTTCTACTCAAGTGATAAATTATCATTTTATATCCATATTCAAAAACATATTTTTAATGGCAACCAATATATATATATAACCATTAAAAAAAATTGTCATTATTAATTAGTCAAGAGAATCATGGTTTGATATACCCTGTTTTATTTCAAATACATTTCAAACCAAACCCTACGTTGAACCTTGTATTGACTCCTTTTTTTACTTTCAAACGGATGTTGAGTAAAAACAACCCTTTTTAATTTTAACTGAAGGCTACAGCTAGCAAGTTTTAGCCTTCTGTTTTTGCAACCAATCAAAATCATTCATATATCTTGTTCTCTGTAAACAATGAGATATCATTTCAACCCAAACCCAAAACGCATTTAATATCAATATTACTCCAATGCAAATACAACATTATTTATGGCAAGCTTAACCCAAAACATTTCTATCACAATCGGCCATACAATTTCAATTTTGCAGTCAAACTATCATAGTATGTAGAGCTGAGTGAAAAATCAGGTATGGAAAATGAGAATATGGGAGAGCGAAGGTCAAAACGAATGAGAATTCACAAAAGAAATAAACTCAACAAGTGTTCTTTATAACCAGTTAATCAACAATGTCATGTTCATTAAAAACTCAGACTATCACCATATCATTTCAATTCACTGAGCAAAGACAATATTCTCTGAGCATCAGAGGGAAGGAAGGAGGATATGACAAATATATTAAAAAACCAGGTAATAGATGGCCATGTAAATTCATTTATCAACAAAATAAAGCTATGGTGATGCTTAAAACCACATGGACACTTACCTCGGCCAAGAAAATTGCTCTTATACAGGTTCCAAGCTAGAATCGATTGCACAACGACTAGGTAACAGATCAACTAAAATAAAAAAATGTAGCAGCAACGCTACCCTCCATAGCCTTCGAATAATCAAATGAGCAACGAATTCCAAGGGTGGTAGAATATGTGTTTGGTGGCATTAATTCCCCACTCAAGTCCAAAATTAATGCATAGCATTATGTAATGGCCAATTCTCCATCCATATGCCACCAACCTCAATGCATAACAAAAAAATACACAAGCCAAGTCATACCAATATCCATTGATATCATTGTCACTTTAAAGTCATTCAAATATCAAATGTCACTGTGAGATGTGACATATATATAAGCACCAAACTCAATGCAATACCAAAATCACCCACCAACTTATATGTCATATATTAATGCTCATATATCACCTTGCATATCACAACACATTATAACATCACTCTTGTATATGAATATGCTCTCCTTTTTAATAAGTGCCATAAAATTACTTATAAATGAATCTCAATACAAAACCCTTAATGTCATCGAGATATGTGAGGTATATAACCTACTTCATAACGTTCAATAATAACATAACATGTCACCATATATGTTATACCGAGTATTATCCGTTCGTGCCATAACATATTTCATTGCCCTGACATAATGATGTCATGCTTCTAAAATTGTGATTGCAATATTATTTTTTAATCAATCTTTAAACTAGACCTCTTTGACACCATGCGCAAGAGAGCATTTCAAACTGACACCATATACATAACAAAGCAATAATATATTATAAAATGTTGATAAAAGTATGTTCCATACAAAAGTGTAATGAAATCTATTGAAATTAATGCATTTGGAAGAGCCATTTTCTGGCGGATGGAAAAGACCCTAGTTATGGACTAGGATCCTCAGCATACTCCTGGGGTTTTTTGGTATGAGACCAAGCAGTGAGTTCTATGGAAAAAGACCCTAGTCAGGGCCCCCAATAAATGATTGGGGTTCTTGGTCTTGGACCAAGCAGTAAGTCCCTAGATGTGTCTAGGGCCCCTGGATGTGGTCCAGGGAATCCTTTCCCGATACTTGGATTGATCCTTGGATATGTTCCTTGGTGGTTGATATAAGTCCCTAGATGTGTCTAGGGCCCATGGATGTGTTCCAAGGAACACTTTCTTAATTCATGGGTTGATCCTTGGTCTTGTACCTTGGTGGATAAGACCCTAGATGTGTTCTAGGGCCCCCAAATGTGTTCTGGGGCAAACTGGTCTTTGACCAGGTAGATCTTGGTATAATACCAAGATGTGTTGATGTGTGATTCTCTTCCTCTCTCCCGAGATGGTCCATGAGACCTAGGAGTGCCTATGAAAATGGACATGACCACATTGTTGGTGTAACCTCTTATGCAGTGATGATAAAGTTTATAGGTCACTATGAGACTCGTGTGGACATGTTTTTCCATTATGAACCCCCCTTGACTTTGTCCTAACAAGTACCCCCATGTTGTTGTTTTTTCCTCTTGTTTTATGTGATTGGGGTTTTACTTTATGTGATTAGGGTTTTATGTTATGTGATTGGGGTTTTATGTGTTTAGGGTTTTTATAATTAATATTAATATTAATTGACATTTTTAATTAATATTTATATTAATTAAAAGTCAATATTTAAGTATAGTTTTTAATTTCCTTAACCCCTCTCCCTGACTATAAATAAGACCCTACCCCCTAGAATTTTATTACACTCACACTCTCTCCTCTCTCTCTTTGTTGTGGCTACCTCAATGTCTACTTTCTCTTGTTGGTGCGGCCTCTGTCTTAGGTATCAATTTAAGATGTTGATTGGTCTTGGTGTAGGCTGGCAGCGCCTCCTTCATTTTTGTTGTTGTATAGGGTGCATGTGGCCCCTCCAGATCTGTTGTGTAAGAGTTGCATCCCCCTTCTCTTTGACAGCCAAGATTGTGCAAGAGTTGTGCCCCCCCCCTCTACTTGACAGCCAGGATTGTGCAAGAGTTGCGACCCCCCTCTACTTGACTGCTAGGAATGTATAGAGAGTCATGGCTCCTCTATCTATGACATTATGTAGCCACGACCTCTCCTCCTAACTATCGTGTGTTGAATTGAAGCCCCTGTGGGGTCCTTCTTGTTGTTGTTCAGTTTTTCTCTCTATGGAGGGTTTACTTATTTACTATGGTGGGTTTTCTAATTTACTATGGAGGGTTTGCTAATTTACTATGGAGGTTTTACTTATTTATTATGGAGGGTTTGCTAATTTACTATGGAGGTTTTGCTAATTTTCTATGGAGGATCTTTACTATTTTCTATGGAGGGTTTACTATTTTCCTTAAAGGGTTTGGTATTTTGGCTTGTGGAGAATATGCTAACTTGTTGTCCAAATCTGTGTGATGGTTTCTTGAGTTTGATTTCCTTTTTGTCGAGATTTGTGTGGAGGGTTTCTTCAGTTTTATTTCCTTGTTGTTCAGATCTGTGTGGAGGGTTTTCTTGAGGTTGATTTCCTTGTTTTCCAGATCTGTGTGAGGGGGTTTGTTGTCCAGTTTTATTCATGTGCTATATCACTATTTTATGGAGTTCTTTTTCTGTTGGGGTATCACTGTTAAAACTTTGGTTTTATTGGTGTTTCTTTGGAGGTCTCTATCTATGGCAAAATTGTTCCACAGTCCTCATTGACAGAGATCAAACCCTAGAGGTTTAATCCATGAACCTAAATCAAATTATGAGCATATTTACAAAGGCTACATCCACACATGTGATAGGTACACCTATCATTGAATCAAGAGGTAAGATAAAAGTTTATTTTTATACTCGAAAATTTTGTTTGTTTTCCCAGATATGTTTATATCTCTTTATGCTGATCTAGTGAACAAAAAATTTTAAAAGACATTTTTGTTTCAATTTTTCCCTATTTCTAACATGGTTTCAGAGCTTAGGACGTGAAAGGAGCTAAAGAGTTGCAGACTTGAGCCTATGTAGTTCCACTTCTTAGGGTTTATTAATCAACAGTCATTGAAACCCAAATTCAAGTTGCCATGATCTCCTTGACTTTCTGTCTGTTTTGAAGTAAAGAGAGAGTACTTGTAAGGGCACCTAGTTTCAGTTTTTTATTTTACTTTCTGAAGGTTGTTTCTTATTGTTTTAAGTTGCTACTTTTTGTGCTTAATGGTGGACACATGGAGTGCCATGTGCAGCATGGGCTCCTGATCCAAGAAAGGTAGAATGGGTTAGTAAATGGCCTTCTTTTAATTCAATGTTGTGTTTGTCATGATAGCCTATGTTAGCACTTATATTATGAGCAGTGTATTCCATGATATCTTCAAGTGAACAGCTCTAGAAACCATGGTTATGTTACCCAGTGGTCCATGTATTCCAAAAGTATTGATTTTGTAAAGGATATTGTGATTTGGAGCACTGAGGGATATTGTGTTTTTCTTAGTTGTCACTAGTTTGTAGGTGCACAGAGATTCATGCAAGTAATGAATTTAAGTGTTGGAATTCAATCCAAAACTGTTTCATGGTTGTAACTGTAACAAAATATGTTCAGCATTTAAATCTGATCAACATACCTATATGACACCACGCAAGTGACACCATTGATATGGTGTGGATTACACACCCAATTCAAGGGTTGAAACTACTATGAAATACTCTATATCGTTGGATAATTTCACAACCAGATATAGAAATGTTTCCTTATCTATTGAAAGATATAGGATACCACCAGCCAACGGTTAAACTTGTTGCTCACATCTTTAATGTACTTCTGACAGTTAATGTTATCATAACAAGTGTTGTGCTTTTGTTAGTCAAGTCTTAACATTAACAACAAAACATTATTTATTAATGACATAAATATAGAAGCTCCTCGCAGTTGGTCACTTTAGATTGCTTAAGGAGAGGATGATATGTTTCTCAGGTCCTTCTACTGAGACACACATCGGGTGCTTAGCTTCAGATGGATCTAGTTGGAGAAGAGAATAGATGATCACTGTACTCATGTTGAATGGTTGAGAATTTGCATTTTAATCATATTTGATGAAATTCAATCCAACAGAGAGGCAACCATAAACTCACTACTATGGTTCTTAGCAGATGGAATTTTTTTTTGTTTGAGAGTAACATCACAATAGAAGATAGTCATATTTCATTTATTTCATTTTTCTAATGTGGATTCTAGGGTGTCGATTCCATATTTAGAGCCTGTAGGCATTGACTCAAAATTAATTGCCTACAATGTTAATAAACATGTTATTAACATAATGTTGTTTAGAAAAGGTCTAAAAGAATGGGCTCAGCTAGGGATAGTGAAAGACTATCTTATTTATTTTCTTGTACACTTGTGGGATGCAAGTTTGGATGCCAAAGTAACTTGTTTGGATTATTGGTGGAGTGACCAATGCTAGTTGAGAGAGATTTCTTGTTAGGAGAATCTGGAGGCTAGTGTTCCTTATTTTTGGTGGATCCTTGGTTTTTTGTTGTAGATTCCTTGAGATCGTGTTCAAGTTTCCTCTTTCACATCCATTCTAATCAGTTTAAGTAACTCTGATCAGGAACCAAACCCTTATAAAAAGGGGTCTTCCATAGACATCAATCTAGTAGGACAGTTACTTGAACTAACAGATATTGCATACATAAAGATGCCCTAGATAACTACAGTTGATAGCAGGTTGCAAAGCACAAGTGTGTCTTCAGCCCAAGCTAGTTTAAGAAATCAATAAGGCTACTTGTTTTCCGTTATATGTATCCTATAGTTTGTGCGGTCACATGACAGAAGCATAACTTGGTAAAAGTATGACTCAGCTTTTCATATTAAACTTGGTACCGGCGCCAAGTACATCTTGCAGAGATACGACACCAGATCAGAGTCATAAGATCTTGTGGGTTCAGAGGGAGCCAGTTTGCACATGCAGAGATGCAGACATTTTATGAGACTTAGAGGGAGAAATCCCTATATGTGAGTTAGGCCATGATATGCAGCAGATGGCAGTGTTGAGAAAAAAAATTCAAAGAAATTGACTATGATGAGATCTCTACCAGGTATACTTCCATCAAAATATTTATATCCCTTACTACAGTTTTTGGTTGGAAACTTCACTAGATAGATGTTAACATTGATTTTCTTAACGGTGAAGTTGAGCAAGAGGTTATATCGAACATCTTGAGGGGTTTGTAATCCATGGGAAATAATCCCATAGATTGAAGCAAGCTCCAAGAGCTTGGTATGGAAGAATTGACAGTTTCTCTACGGAGTCTTAGGTTCACCAAGAGTATTACAGATCCCAATATTTATATAAAGATAGTACATAATCATCCTATTATCTTAGGATGATCTGTTCCTTACAGGAAAGAAAAATTTGATAGCTCAGACTAAGAGGGAGCTTTTCAGCAGAAGTTGAAATGAAAGACTTGGATCTTTTGCATTATTTATGAGCTTAGAGGTGTGGCAAAAACCAGGTGAGATCTTTCTCTCACAAGAGCAAGTACACAGTTGATATGCTCCGCAGACTTGGCATGTTGGACTATAATTCCATATCCACACTGACGATTTCTAAACTGAAGAAGTTACAAGACCAAGTTACAGGTTTATATCCGGAACACCTCACTATCATTGGGTCATTGATGTATCTTATACATACCAGACCGGATATTTATCATGCAGTGAATTCCCTCTACCAGTTCATGTATGAACCGAAGCATATCCATATGGTTTCTATTAAACATATTCTGAGATATGTTTGGGATACTATAGCCTATGGGCTTAGATACACTTCATTGGAGGTGTAATGCTTCATGGTTATACATATTCAGATTGGATGGGCAGTACAGTGGACCAGAAGAGTACTTCCGGATATTGTTTCAGTTTGGGTTCAGCTATGATCTCCTGGTTCAGCAGGAAATAGGGATCCATAGCCCAGAACATTGCAGAGGCAGAATACATTGTTGCGAGTGCTGCTAGTAGAGAAGCAGGGTGTCTCAGAAAGCTACTCTCAGATTTGTTTAGTATTGAGTTGGAACCCACAGTAATACACTGTGATAACCAGATTTATGTAAAGCTCTTCATGATTTCTGTGTTTTCATGACAAACACATTGAGATGAGATATCACTATGTTCAGGACATAGTGCAGAAAAAAATTCTCATTATTCAGTATGTTTCGACGGCGGAACAAACCACAGATATTTTGACCAAGCCTCTTTCATTAACAAAGTATGTGTACTTTTGAGACAAGCTTGGTGTTGCTGAGAATGCCTCTCTTGATGAGAGGGAGTGTTGGAATTAATGCAACTGCAAGAGCCATTCTCTGGAGGATAGAAAAAACCCTAGCTATGGACTAGGGCCCCCAGCACACTCCTGCAGTTTCTTGGTATGATACCAAGTAGTGAGTGTCATGGAAAAAGACCCTAGTGAGAGCCCCCAGTATATGACTAGGGTTCTTGGTCTTGGACTAAGAAGTAAGTCCCTAGATGTGTCTAGGGCCCCTGGATGTGGTCCAGGGAATCCTTTCCTGGTGCTTGGATTGACCCTTGGATATGTTCCTTGGTGGTTGATATAAGTCCCTAGATGTGTCTAGGGCCCCTGGATGTGTTCCAGGGAACCCTTACTTAATGCATGGGATGATCCTTGGTCTTGTACCTTGGTGGAGAAGACCCTAGAAGTGTTCTAGGGCCCCCAGATGTGTTATGGGGCAAACTGGTCTTTGAGATCTTGGTGTAATACCAAGATGTGTTGATGTGTGATTCTCTTCCTCTCTCCCGGGATGGTCCATGAGACCTAGGAGTGCCTATGAAGATGGACATGACCAGATTGTTGATGTACCCTCTTATGCAGTGATGATAAATTTTATAGGTCACTATGAGACTCATGTGGACATGTTTTTCCATTATGAACTCCCCTTGACTTTGTCGTAACAAGTACCCCCTTGTTGTTTTGTTTTCCTCTTGTTTTATGTGATTGGGGTTTTACTTTATGTGATTAGGTTTTTACGTTATGTGATTGGGGTTTTATGTGTTTAGGGTTTTTATAATTAATATTAATTGACATTTTTAATTAATATTTATATTAATTAAAAGTCAATATTTAATTATAATTTTTAATTACCTTAACCCCTCTCCCTAACTACAAATAAGACCCTACCCCCTAGCATTCTATTACACTCACACTCTCTCATCTCTCTCTTTGATGTGGCTACCTCAGTGTCTACTTTCTCTTGTTGGTACGGCTTCCCTCTTGGGTATCAGTTTTAGATGTTGATTGGTCTTGGTGTAGGCTGGTAGCTCCTCCTTGATTTTTGTTGGTGTATAGGGTGCATGCGGCCCCTCCAAATATGTTGTGTAAGAGTTGCTCCCCACTTATCTTTGACAGATAGGACTGTGCAAGAGTTGCGGCCCCCCTCTACTTGACATCCAGGACTGTGCAAGAGCTGCAACCCCCTCTACTTGACTGCCAGGACTATATAGAGAGTCACGGCCCCTCTATCTATGATAGCCTGTAGCCACGGCCTCTCCTCCTAGTTGTCATGTGTTGAATTGAAGCCCCTATGGGGTCCTTCTTCTTGATGTTCAGTTTTTCTCTCTATGGAGAGTTTACTTATTTACTATGGAGGGTTTGCTAATTTACTAAGGAGGGTTTACTTATTTACTATGAAGGGTTTTCTAATTTACTATGGAGGTTTTGCTAATTTTCTATGGAGGTTATTTACTATTTTGCTATGGAGGGTTTACTATTTTCCTTGAAGGGTTTGTTATTTTGTCTTGTGGAGAATATGCTAACTTGTTGTCCAGATCTGTGTGAGGGTTTCTTGAGTTTGATTTCCTTGTTTTCCATATCTGTGTGGAGGGTTTCTTGAGTTTGATTTCCTTGTTGTCTAGATCTATGTGGAGGGTCTTCTTGAGGTTGATTTCCTTGTTGTCCAGATCTGTGTGAGGGGGTTTGTTGTCCAGTTTCATTCATGTGTTATATCACTATTTTATGGAGTGTTTTTCTACTAGGGTATCACTGTTAAGACTGTGGTTTTATTGGTGTTTCTTTTGGAGGTCTCTATCTATGGAAAAATTGTTCCACAGTCCTCATTGATAGAGATCAAACCCTAGAGGTTTGATCCATGAACCTAAATCAAATTCTGAGCATATTTACAAAGGCTACTTCCATACATGTGACAAGTACACTTATCATTGAATCAGGAGGTAAGATAAAAGTTTATTTTATAGAGACGGTGAACGCAAGTTGAATTGTGGGCATATAGAGATGGTAAATGATTTTATACGTTAAATGTTGTCCATCACTTTGAACAGATCAAACTATCATAGTAGAATCGATAAACGTATGCTAGACTACTTTGAGTCAACTATATCACTAGTTGTTAAAGATGTGTGCCTATATGTTATTTTGAAAGAGTTTAATTCTAATGTTAAGGGAATTAAATCTATATCGAATAAAAAAGGTATTAGTTTGGCTTGTTCTACTTTGTTAAACCTAGTGGACATTATTAAACGCAATGATAGAAATATATTTGAAATAGTGCTCAAAGTGTTTTGTGAAGATATAAATCTTCATAATTCAAGAAATGTTGGTATATTATATAGTTATTGTTATGAACATGAGATACTTCATATTCTAATTAATTAGTTTATGAAGATCTTCGAAGATGGGCAGATAATTACTTCAATTCATTTCAAGATACTTTTCTTACCAATTTTGTTTATGATATATCACCAACCTCATGACTATTGTTCATCCATACAATGCTGAGAAATTCATAACATTTTAGAATGCATCGGAGAAAAGAATGGTCAAACTCATGAATAACTATTTTTCCATCTTAACTAGATATCAAATTCAAAACAGACTTCACTAGAAAATGATCGCATTGTTGCATCAATGATATGGTGTCTTATGTCTTTGGTGTAAAATTCATAGTGAAACTGAGAGGATCTCTAAGAGATTCAAGACTCCCATAATAATGGATAACAACTGAGAAATTTGGCCTTGTTTGGCTTGTTTAAAGATCCCAATGTTTTCTCCTTTAGGAAATCCATTTGTGGCTTATTTTATAATTTTGAAACCCTCCCATGTTATCAAAGTACATTTCTAAGTTGATAAAGTTACATTTTGTCACATGCGAGTACAATTGCAAAAATTCCAATGTTGACCTCTTTCACTGGTCACTAGGTAGGCTCTGTGTGAGTCGGGTCTTGCACAAAATATAAAAACAATCATGTTTTATTGTCATGAAATTAAATGGTTGTACTACTGTACTACTTAGTGCTTGGAATAAGGTTTCCAATGAGCCCTTGTTTTTCCAATTCTGAGTTCATATTCCCAACCTACGAATCGTGCAAGTTTCACGTCTCTAAGGGTTGGGGGGGCGGATTTCATAGTCATGAGTTCATTAATCAGATTCTACTTTGAATTAGACATAGAAATAAAATTAGATGTAGTGATGATGTAGGGATACTCGAGACCTTTTGAACAATATATCATATGCTTGGTTCTGACTTCCAGTTGTTGAGAACAGACTTTTGCAAGATTAGGACTAGTTTCAGGGTAGCAATTTGGTGGTAAAGGTTTACATTTTCAAAAGTGTCGATGTTAGGTGCCAAAATAGAAATTTAGAATTTCCATGTTGTATATTTCCTTGAGACCTTTCTAAAGACATACCATTTTTCCCATTTTGAGATCAGATGGCTCACTTAGAGACATCACAAGTCTTCGAACCAGTTTCAAGAATGTGGTTTGTTACAGCGTATCTATCAAGGTTTTTGGGAAAATGAATCAATAGGTGGAAGAATTAAATCAAATTTTCAATTTGACAATGTCTAAGTACCTGCCAATATATTTTCAATGATACTTTGTTTGTTGAGTGGTCCTTAGAGATATTTTGTTTATTACATCAAGCACACTGCTTCAATCCTTTTTTTAATTCACCCCAACTCATAGAGGATGCAATGAATAGTTTTGCAATGGAATTGCATCATTTGAACTCCCCATAAATTTTCCATAGGAATAAAACAAAGTAAACAAGAATTCAAACTCAAAGAACAAGAGAGAGGATTTCCTCTTTTAGGTAATTGAGCATTTCGTTGTGCGGCCAAAGCATCCAAAACCAAAACAAGGAAGAGCCAGAAGCCCAAAAACCACAACAAAATACATATGTCCCTTGCTATTATATGATTAGGATTGGATAATTATATTATTTTTCATCTATCTTGATACTTTCAGAGTAGAAAAAAATGGAGGAATCAGCTTGCATGGTCATTTTAGTGGCATGTCCCAGTTTGGAAAATTGGGTTCTTGAGCCATTTTGAGGCATCAAATGGAATTTTTGGGGGTTAAAACTTTCCAATCACATCTCGAACCCTATGATGTTATTATACATATCAAGACCTTTCCAACGGTGAAAAAATCACTTCACTCAAAGATATTATACAAAAGTTATGCCTCCTGCAAGTTGACCCGCCGTGTTGACCATCATGGTACGAAAGGATGCCACATCAACCCCCATTACTCACGCATTTGGGGCTAGCCACGTATGTAATTTCAATAATATTATATAGGGTCCAAAACCCTATCACAATTGATGGTTGAGGAAGTAAAAAACCTATCCCTAGATGGCTATCGGGATATGTTAAATATCGGGCCACTAGGAGGAGAAGGGGTTCCATTCTATAATATTGTATGTTGTTCCATAGTAGAGCAAAAAAATTGAGAGTGAGAAATTAGAGAGCATAGAAGAGAGGGTTAATTTTATGTAGAATCCTAACAGGCCACATGATCCAAGTGGATATCAGTGGCCACCCACCTATTCCACTGACTCAAAGAACAATTTTCCATTTTGGCAATTTTTTATAGTTTTTCGAGTCCCAAACTTTCGGGGCCATATTGAGGCCCTAAACGATGTTTTTTTGACTCGGCAGCATCTAAAATGTAGCCAAATCCACTTACTAGGTTGAATAGAATGTGTACTCCTCAGCTAGACCTTTCCAACGGTGTATCGAGCACCCCAAACAGAGATCGTATGCAAAATTTACGCCCTCGGGAAGTTGACATATCACCTACCCCCATCGGGGCCCACAAACCTTTTGGCATTTCATCTCCCGAGGTTGTGGTTTTGGATGCTTAGGGTTTCCTCATTTATGTTTTATGTTAAAAATTCCTTTGGTGCCTCATTGTACTCATCTTCTTGTGAATGAGCATAGCAGTCACATCTCTTCTCAAAGATAAGTTGCCACCATTTGAGTAAGTTTGTTTCATTCTGCATTTTACAGTTTCAGCGTGTTTTGTTTATTAATAGACGTCAAGTTTTATTTTATCTATGTGCATTTATTTTTTATACATATGTATTTTTTTTTGTTCCATTTATAAATTTGGATCACCACAGGTCTCCAATAACTCCATGGAGAGTGTCTTCTCCTTTGTACTTGCATTATTTCCATACCAGAGAAAAGAGAGCAGAGAAACCTCACCTTCTAGCTGGGTTTTCTTCAGTAAGTATTTCCTAGAGAAAATATTTGTGTTATTTTTAGGATGGTGTGTGATTGTATTTACCATTCTCTATCTTCCAAATTTATCTATTTCGTGCATAAGTAGAAAATATGTAACTAAATATTCTAGAATCTAAAGGAATTTAACCTTAATAGTGTAGATTTCAATTTTGTTTATCAGATATGTTGTTACGAACTATTCCAGTCGAATATCCACGACAATTTATAGATCACATTGGTATCAGAGTAGGTTTTCTTTCAAGTATTTGTGAGAAGTTGTAGGATCTAAGAATCGACTTAAAGAAAATCCGTAGAAACCCTAGCCATGGTAGATGAGTCTATCATAACAACTCTCGAGATCCAGCTGTTTGCACTCTTCTCGTCACTGTGTGAGAAAAAAGTGAGTGCTTACATGCCCAGTTGGGCTCTGCTAGGCATGACAGCTGTGATGTAAAAGGTTAGAAAGAAAACAATAAAGCTATTAACAAGAATTAAACAAAAACTAAATGAAACTATGAGCATGTAAAAGAAATGAAAAACAAATTTAAATGAACCATATCACCAATGTATAGCTTGATCTTATTGATGAAATCCAAAGACACACAATGGATAAAGAGGACTTGGGTCCTTTCCCTCTCCAATGGAAGGCTCTTGAGGCCCTCAACTGATTGTTCTCCTTACAAAGAAAAGGTGGAAATGTGGGTGAAAGAACTCCAAGCTTATTCACACAAGAGAGGGGTGAATAGCTTATGAAATGCAGCCTACAATGTGTGTTGCCAAAGAATGAGCCCTTAGCAATCTCAGCAGCATAACAATACAAAGAATTCCTTGAGAAAATAGTGGTCATTCATGGCTTTTTATAGCCAAGCATTGAGTCATTATGTGACCTCTTTTGAATGTGAAAAGGGGCTCTTTAGGGCACCATTAGGTCTTTGACCAGCCCCCCCACGCGGATTGAGCTCGGAT
>JASDQU010101719.1:41852-56277 GCA_032191745.1 Picea mariana | reverse complement strand
CGCCCAGTAATGGGTTAGGGCGCAGGTTACTTGATTTAAGAGGTTTTTCAAGAGTTTGTTCAGCATGGCCTTGGCAAGGAAGGGATATAAGGTGGCTTGATGCCAGGTAAGCATGTGTGGTGCAATTTAGGGTTATAACAGTGGAAGAGTTTATAGCTGCCTTTGAGCAATTGGATTTCAAAATAGAGGGCATGATAGATGATTTTTTCAGGGACTGCTTTATCAATGGCCTCAAGATGGAATACGTGCCCATGTCCTCATGACTCGCCCCCATAATTGGTTGGAAGCTACTAAAAGGGCCAAGGAAGCACACCAAGTAGTCTCATCCCAAACTAGAAAAACACCCTTTATTCCTCACCCTAAACCCACCCTTCTCGCCCCTTCTGCCACTCCCCTCAAGATCCAGAAATTGAATTAGGATGAATTGGCAGAATGCCAACTTAAGGGTCTTTTTTATAATTGTGATGACAAGTATTTTTTGAGGCACAAGTGTAAGGAACATAAGATTTTTATGGTTATGTCTGAGGATGTTTCTGATGAATAGGCATATGTTTCCCATGTACCCAAACTACCCCCACTAGATGATCTTAATCAACTCTTTGATCCACCGAAAGTTGAACCACTGATTTCCCTAAATGCATTCACTGGTTTCTCTGCTCCCCAAACCCTCAAGTTAATTGGCTACATTAAGAACTAGAAAGTCATCATTCTAGTTGACAGTGGAAACACCCATAGTTTTATTCATCGTTGCATTGCCCAAGAATTCAATTTATATAGCCGTCCAGTTAATAATTTCCAAATCATGATTGCTCAGAGGGATTCCATGAAATATGGAGGGCGTTGTTAAAATGTGTGCCTACAAATTGGTCACTACCACATGGAATCTCATATTATTGGTATTGACATGGGTGGTTGTGACATTGTACTTGGTGCTGAATGGTTACACACTCTTGACCCTATCACCATGGTTTTCTAGAAATTAACGATGCAATTCTAGTAGGAGGACCAAGAACACCAGTTCCAAGGCATCACAACGGGGTGACCATAGATCATCGGTTCCCACTGAATGAAAATATCCTAAGAAAAGGTCACTCTGGCATTGTTTCCCAACTTCATTCCATTCAGGCAGTTGAGACACCCTTTGTCCATCCCGACCTCCAATATGTCCTCTCCCAACACCAAGTTGTGTATCAAACCCCACCAGGGACTCCCCCCTTCTCGAGGTGTCCATGATCATTCCATTCCGCTATTTCCAGGCAATCTTCCTCCAAATGTTTTCCCTTATCATCATCTGTTCACCCAGAAGAATGAAAATGAGAAGATTGTTCAAGAATTGCTAGAAGTTGGTGTAATCTTCCCTAGTGCCAACCCCTATTCTTCTCTAGTAGTCATGGTACTCAAGAAAGAAGGTACTTGGTGCATGTGTCCTGATTTTTGCGTCCTCAACAAACTCACAATCAAAGACAAATTTCTCATTCCTGTCATTGGTGACCTTTTGGATGAATTAAGTGGTGCTCAATATTTTACCAAACTTGATCACCACTCTGGCTACCACCAGATTCGTACAAAAGAAGAAGACATTCCCAAGACTGCATTCAAAACTCATGAGGGTCACTATGAGTTCTTGGTTATGCCATTTGGCCTATGTAATGCTCCCTCCATTTTTCAAAGTCTCATGAATCATGTCTTCCATCCTTTCCTCCATTATTTTTTCTTGGTTTTCTTTGATGATATTCTCATCTATAGCAAAACTTGACAAGCCCATCCTATCCATGTGGATCAAGTTCTACATCTTGTAACATACTCGACCACATAGAGGCCAAGCTACGCCACTTAAACAAGCTGCAACACACCCAACCATCCACAGGCTAGGCACGCTGCAGTCCCAAGACTCAGTTCTCTGATCTCTAATTCAAAGACAAAGGGTTTCTCAACAATGTTAGGAGCATGCACACCACATGCATAACACAAGATCCATGCCACAACATAAAAGAGATAAACAACGTGCCATGCACAACAAATAACCAACAGACATACAATCACATTAGAATACATATCTCAGAGATAATTAAATACAAAACAGAATACATTAAAAAAAAAACATAGAGAGCACTTATCTTTGCAAGTAAACATTCACCAAATGGCTACAGACCAAGGATGTTCCTCCCAACCCTAGACACTACTGTTCATTTACTCTCAACAACAGGTCACCCCCGAGCCAGGGCTATGAATCCACAAGGATGGGTCCTAGGCCAAGTATAAATACACAATAGTTGTCTAAGTAGCTCTCAGGTTTCCCAACCTCACAACAATCCTAATTCCCAGCTCTCTTTCCCCCTCAGCCTACACAACCCCAAGAAATGAACACCTTTCTCTACCATGCAGTCCCTGAGGCTGTTCCATTTCTCTCCAGGGCTCCAGTGCTACTGGTCAGGAAATCTCCCTACTGGAAATTCCAAGGACTCTCAGCTGTGGATAGTTCCGTCCAAACTTCCAACGAGTTCATGCACACAGGCATCCATTCCCTCCTAGAATGATCAGTAAATCATTACAACCATTCAACAATGGCTCTCCTCTTTCTTCCATTCATTTCCATGCTTAGCCCAAGAGCACACAAACTCGTAGTAGTGAGTGAAGAGGAAGAAGAAAAAGTGAACCAGTGAGAAGAGGATGAACCAAGGGAAGAACAACCCCAAAAAATCCCCCAAGGGATGTTTAAGTAATTACATGAAGACAAGAGCCACATGGCCTCCCTCCCAAGAAGCTCATGTAACCCCCTCTTCTCCATAAAATCAATTATGGGTAAATAAAATAATAATAACAAGACTTATCCCCTCAAGCCCCCTCTCTCGTGGAATCATAGCCCCCTATCTCTTTTGTCCTTGTTGGTCTTGCAGCCAACGATGTATTTTATTAATGTATAAGAAGTGTTACATTTCCTAGGCACTCTAGCCCCTTTTCAACTTTATCGGCTCACCAACCTAAGTCATATTTATGTAATACATTATAGTTTATAAGGGTTAGAACCGGAATGTTACATCCCCCTCCCCTTATTTTGGCAATGTCCTCAGTGCACAACACCATTCCAATGTTATTAACATTACAATTCCAGGCCCTTTGGCTTTAATTTACACAGGAAATCTATCCCAATCTTATATACATAGGCACTCTGGCCTAAAACATGTATGCATAGGCATTCCGACCCAAAACATGCATGATGATCTTCAAAATTTATATTTCTGGCAGTAGTTCCAACCAACAATCTCTCTTTCCATGTCAACCCTACATAACCCAAAGAAATGAACCCCTTTCTCTACCATGCAGTCCCTCAGGCTGTTCCACTTCTCCTCGACTTCAATGGACTCGGCCAAGAAGTTTCAGAGTTGTGGGTTCCATAACTCCAGTTGTAGCAAGTCCATTGGACTTTCTTCCTTCCATCCCTTTTTCATTTAGTTGCTCCAACATCACCTTCCTTTCTCTCATAGTCTGGTACTTTTCTAGATCTTCAACGTTCATCATTTTCCTACAATATTTCAAATTAGCGAGCATGTCAGTTCAAAATTTGTGCATAAAATTCTCATTCTTTCTCATACTGTAAGAGTAAATTTTCATAATCTAATACAATACTTATCTGTGCGATTCATGGATCTGCATCCATATGGATGTCTCGTTAACTTGGCTCACTATTTTCCCTGACATACCCATTGTGTGCATGACCCCAATCAAGAGCTATCAAAATCTCCTCTTCCTTGTGGTCACTCACCTTCTAGGCCCAGACTCATGCATCCCCTTCTCTGCTATGCAGCCCCTCAGGTGATCCATCTTGCCTGACCAAGGTTCTCTTGCAAAAGAATATTTCTAGGGACATAGGGTTCTCATGTCACAACAATAGCCTTTTCCATGCTTTCCAACTTGCATATCCAACATATCATCTATATTATACACATACAATCATCATGAAATATCACTATAACCATTTCAAACATAAATGTCAAATTTGTTTTATACAGGAAAATAAAATTTTCCAAGCATGATCTTTCTGCTCATAATGGTTGGCTCTGCAGCTATAGATATCGGTCTTTCATATGGGCTTAAATCCATGCCATATCCAAGACCATTCTACCTGCAATTTATTCAATTTACATTTGGCCAAAACAATTCGTCAGTAATTATCAAATCATAATTCCCAAAACTGTTTTATATAGGAAAAATAAAACTTCTAGACATGAGCTTCTGCTCATAACAATTTGACTCTTGTAGCAATAGGCATTGGTCTTCTTTATTGGCTTACAACACTGCCATATCCAAGACCCCTTTCCTCCTACAATTTCAACATTCCTCAGCTAAACAAATTGTCACTATCTCATGTACAAGACATATATTCTCATGGAAATGATTCAAAACAAAATCACAAAGTGCTCTCAGAATTGTTTGCAACTACAATTCAATTACTTCTATTAATCCAACTATCAATTGGAATGAACTCATCATTACATACACATGTATTATCAATCACACAGACTTTTCATAATGCCACAGTTAATAAGATAACAGTCAATGTGCCAATATCCATGGTCACATCTACACAATGCATCCATGCATTGACTACATAATACCACATAACTATGTCATGTNCACACAGACTTTTCATAATGCCACAGTTAATAAGATAACAATCAATGTGCCAATACCCATGGTCACATCTACACAATGCATCCATGCATTGACTACATAATACCACATAACTATGTCATGTATTCCACCATGATGAGTTGGAAGGTCTGGCCAACGATTCAACACATCATCCACAGACTTCCTACTGCTTTCCTAACTATTTGGTTACCTTCCTTTTCCACCCAAACACAACACCAAGAATATAATTCTTAATTGTTCTTCAATGTTGGCAAAGAGGTTGCAATCCAAACATCAGATATACAGTAGATACCACCGAGCACTCACATAGTGCTATAGCCCTTCCATATCCAACTATATTATGGTCTCACACATGACTAGCTCTATGGGTATTCATTGTTATATAAGGAGTATGTCTCCTGAATTAACCTGGTTATGATCCCATAACCAATCATAACATAATATGCAACTGGCATTTTATCTAAGTGAATTCTAGCATCGACAACACTTACACACTCTAGGCCTTCGACCATTACATATCAATTTAAATACTGAAAATTAACTGAGGGAATCCTTACCTCGATCCCCTTCAACATGTATGCATCAAAAGAAACTAAATGCATACCTGCCTGGTTGTTACCAACCTACTTGTTGTTGTCTGACCAACTGATATTTGTAGAAGCTCACAAACTTCCCCCTTCATCATTTTGATAACCATTCCTGCGATCCTCATGGGTCTTCACCTCAATGGAAATTATAAGCAACAACAACATCCACATATTTAACCCTATTGTATCATTTTTCATGAATACATAATCCATCCTTTAGTCATACTCAAACATTATTTCATAATAACAGACTATTCTAAGTTCACCAGCATGTTATATGCATATTCAAGCATGTACATATGCAAAATTACACATCCATATGCACCAAGCATTTACTGTGAGCATGCCTACTAATGCATATGCAATTTAACTTCATTGTATGCTTCATGCACTCTAGTGCATTTCTGTTTCAATTCACTTATTTATTTATCTATTTCTTTTGTAGTTGGTTGTCCTTGAATTCCTTTTCGATCCTTGCTTCCTTGTGTGCTCTCATTCTTCTCATCTGCACTATGGTTCCCTGGGTTTGAACAATTTTCCAACCACTTTCCACCTGGCCATTCTTTCCCATTTAGTACCATTCCCCAATGGAAATCCATTTTCATTCAGTGCCACTTTTGAAGTGAGAGAGCATTCCAATTCGTTTGCATTGGCATCTTACTTCCACTGTGAACTCTAATTTAATATTTTAGACAACAGATAAGTCATATCTAACAAATCCTTCCTTGGAACTCCTATGCTTGACGCATAGAGATTATTCACACACCACCTCTTAAGCTCTTTGTTTCCTTCCACATCAAGCTTGCAACTGTCTACAGATCTCTACCTTCAAGGCTATGAAGCCTTACTTTTCCTTTCTATGGCCATTAATGACATTATTCACCTGCTAGCTTCATGTCCCATGTGAGGATTCTTTCTTTTGTGGTACCTCATCCAGCTTTTGTAAGCAAAGTCATGCCTCCATGACGATAACATCTGATTGTATTCTTGAATTGATCTCGTTATACCTCTAATCCTAATAAACCCGCAAGCAACCATCTTGTTATAACTATACATATCATACAAAAACTGTCAATTAAATTTACATATACCTTTTCATTTAAATGATAATATTATTCTTTAATTAATATAATTTTTCCTTTTTATCCTTTATTCGTAATACTCATGAATTAACTCTCTTTTAATCATGACTGTGTGTCGATTCTTTTGTCTTCATGAGTTGATCATAGACATGGATCGACTCATTATATCGTACTCATGCTTCTGTTGTGTTCTCAGTTCACAAACATATCATATTTTCATCCTTTATCAATTCTCTATATTATTTTATTGTTAACTCTCTGTCGAATTAAATATTTATGAGGTGCTTCCTTCAAACCATTTACATATGAGCATATGCGCAAAACCACAGGCTTATTTATTTGACCATTGCCTCTTCTTTTCCCTTTGTTTCTTTATTCCATATGACTGCAGGTGGTGACTAGGCTCCAAGGTAAGAAGTGCTTGATCACTTATCAAAATCAATGACCACGTCTTAATTTCACGACGAGCTGGACGATTCTCAATTACTTCGGAACTTCGACTATTCGTGGCTCCTGAATTCTGGAGTAGCAATTCCTCCGAAGTGATTACCCACCGAATAAGTCATAAAGCGATGGTGACCACTTGTTGTCGGTTAACATCTCCACTTACACTATCCTTCCACTTTACTTGATCATTGGTTGGGAAATATCCCGAAGTAGATCAACGGTTAACGTTGACTTCGGTCTTCGACGCTTTGCAAACTTGGAACCTTCAACAAGGACCAAATCAATGACCCTCATCCTCTTTCATGATCAACGATCGAGATCCACTTTGGAACTCTAGCCTTTGGAGGTCTCAACTTTCCTCGCTTGCTTCCCCCCGAAATGCTTTTACCCGGAGTTCATGATCTGTCGACGCGTGTCCTCCTGTAGATCAATGGCTATGAATCGCTTCGGCTCTTCGAGCTTTGACTCTTTAGAATTTGGGAGTTTCAAACTCTATGCCTTCACTTTCTCCCATAATGATTTCACCCGAAGTTGATGATCCGTCGACGCGTGTCCTCCCGCAAATCAACAGTTGTGAATTGCTTCGGCTCTTCGGGCTTCGGGAGTTTCAAACTGTACGCCTTCACTTTCTCCCGGAGCGCCGATCCTCCGAACCACTGCGAGATCTACTACTGCATGTCTTCTAGGATCAACGCTCGATATGTACTCCAACCTTCGGGCCTTCGAGATTTTTCGACCCAACACAACCTGTCACATCTTTCCCCTCTGCAGTGCCCAGTCTCTGAACTGCATGATCTGTCGCCATGTGGTGAAAAAATGGAAGAGGACACGTGGCCCAATCAGGCAGGTGACACGTGTCACGTTCTAACTGACACCCTAATAATCCATATGCTCAAAACTTACTGACATGTGGCACACATCCCATGTGTCCATGTCATCCTAGGTGACGTCCGCAAGTCACATCACTTTAGAATTTCAGGCTTTGAAAATCTCATCCCTCAACTTTTTCCGAAATGCTTTTATCCGAATCTTGCAATCTACTGACGTGTGTCTCTCGTAGATCGATGGTTATGATTTCTTCGGGTATTCGGACTTCAAAAACCTCAACTTTAAACCTTCACTTTCCCTCAAAGTGCGCGGATTTATGCCGCATGTCCTCCTGTATCGGACGACCAAGATTCACTTCAGGTCTTCACCCGAAGTCCATGGATTTGCACCACGTGTCCACCTTAATCGGACGTCTGAGATTCACTTTGGATCTCCAGGGTATGGAAATCTCAATTCTAAACTTCTCCTCGCTTTCTTTTTCCCAGAGTGTTTTATCCAGAGCACACGATCGGTTGACACGTTTCCTCCTACAGATCGACTTCAGAGTTTCGATGTTCGAGCACTAGCATGTCACATCACTGCATGCCTTTCAATTTACGTGGGCACGAATCGATGGTTTGGAGTAACCCACCTCTCGCCCCCCAGTGAAACCGTGCTTTGGATTGTGGGACTGCCTTGGGGAATTAACTCCCGTGTAACTTGGTTCCCCGCAATGCCTCCTGGCCGTCGATCTCTCTCCAAGCAATCTAATGGTTGTGACTTAACCTTTGCTTCACTTTCATCGGAAGACCCTTATTCACTTTCCCTCTGATCCAACGATCCTAGATCTCTCTTGATCCCATAATGGCGATCAATCCCGAATTTGAAGAGGACGGTCACGATCCTTCGAACGCTTACAAAGGATCTATGAAGTTCTAACTCCTGTGTAGATTCTGAAACGCCATTCCTCCTGAGGTTTTCAACTTGATGGTCAGAATTTGATCTCAACCACGAGACTCTGACAAACAGACCCAGCCCATACCGGCCTGGTGTTTCAACTAGAAGCTCTGATACCAATCTGTAACATACCCGACCACCTAGAGGCCGGGCTATGCCACTTAAACCGGTTGCAACACACCCAACCACCCGCAGGCTAGGCACACTGCAGTCCCAAGACTTAGTTCTCCGATCTCTAATTCGAAGACAAAGGGTTTCTCAACAATGTTAGGAGAATGCACACCACATGCATAAGACAAGATCCATGCCACAACATAAAAGAGATAAACAACTTGCCATGCACAACAAATAACCAACAGACAGACGGGCACATTAGAATACATATCTCAGAGATAATTAAATACACAACAAAATACATTAAACAAAAAGCAAAGAAATCACTTATATTTGCAAGTAAATGTTCACCAACTGGCTATAGACCAAGGACGTTCCTCCCAACCATTGACACTGTTGTTCATTTACTCTCAACAACAGGTCACCCCTAAGCTAGGGCTATGAATCCACAAGGATGGGTCCTAGGCCAAGTATAAATACACAGTAGTTGGCTAAGTAGCTCTCGGGTTTCTCAACCTCACAACAATCCTAATTTCCAGCTCTCTTTCCCCCTCAGCCTGCAGAACCGTAAGAAATGAACACCTTTCTTTGCCATGCAGTCCCTGAGGCTGTTCCATTTCTCTCTAGGGCTCCAGTGCTATTGGTCAGGAAATCTCCCCACTGGAAATTCCAAGGACTCTCAGCTGTGGGTAGTTCCATCCGAACTGCCATCAAGTTCATGCACATAGGCATCCATTCCCTCCTGGAATGATTAGTAAATCATTACAACCATTCAACGATGGCTCTCCTCTTCCCGCCATTCGTTTCCATGCTCAGTCCAAGAGAACACGAACTCGCAGTAGTGAGTGAAGAGGAAGAAGAACAAGTGAACCAGTGAGAAGAGGATGAACCAAGGGAAGAACGACCCCAAAACAACCCCCAAGGGATGTTTAAATAATTACATGAAGATAAGAGCCACATGGCCTCCCTCCCAAGAAGCTTATGTAACCCCCTCTTCTCCATAAAATCAATTATGGGTAAATAAAATAATAATGACAAGACTTATCCCCTCAAGCCCCCTCTCTCGTGGAATCATAGCCCCTATCTCTTTTGTCCTTGTCGGTCTTGCAACCAATGGTGTATTTTATTAATGTATAAGAAGTGTTACATTTCCTAGCCACTCTGGCCCCTTTTCAACTTTACTGGCTCATCAACCTAAGTCATAGTTACATAATACATTATAGTTTATAAGGGTTAGAACCGGGATGTTACACATATACTATCTCAGCACAAAATTTTTCTTAAGTAATCTAAATGTGCTTCTGGAGCCTCTTGAGTTGAGTACCTAGGACATATTGTCAGCAAGGATGGTGTCAGGGTGGATCCAAAGAAAATTGAAGCTATGCAGGATTGGCCACGTCCAATTTTTTTTAAAAGTCTACATGGATTCCTGGGTTTGACAGGCTATTATCGTAAGTTTGTTAAGAATTATGGCAAGATCGTAGCTCCCCTCACAATTCTCCTTAAAAATAATGATTTTTGTCGGACTCCAACAACTGACCATTCCTTCTAAGCTTTGAAATAGGCTATGTGCACTACTATTGTTTTGGCTCTCCCTAACTTCAACACGATCTTTGTACTGAATGTGACGCCTCACGAAAAGGCATTGGGGTTGTCCTCATGCAACATGGTCGACCTTTGGCTTTCACCAACAAACATTTGTTTGAGCACCATTTGGGTCAATCCACCTATGAAAATAAAATGTTGGCTATTCTGCATGTTGTGGATCTTTGGCATCCTTATCTCTTGGGGCAATTCTTCCAAATTAAAAACGATCATCAAAGCCTCAAGTATTTTCTCGAACAACGAATTTCTTCCTCGGAGCAACAAAAATGGGTAACCAACCTGTTTGGATATGATTATGAGGTCATCTACAAAAAAGGAAAAGAAAATGTGGTGGTTGTTTCCCTTTCCAGGAAATATAAAGAAGACAGGTCCCTTTTTTCCCTCTCTTTCATTGTCATAGATTGGCTTCAGGAGATTCACCAAGAATGGTTGCAATACCCCAAACTTTCCAAACTGATGCAACCAGTGCAATAGGATCCACAAAATTCTCCAGGGCACTCTTGGCACCATGATGAGCTTCGTTATAAAGGTCGTCTATATTTAAGCAGACAATCAAACCTTAAATCCATTGTGCTCTCTGAGTTTCATGCTTCAACTACAACCGGGCATTCTAGTTTTACCAAAACCTATGAATAGGTCAAAGTTATTTTTTTTGGGATGGTATGAAACAAGACATCCACACCTTTGTGGATGAATGTGATACTTTTCAACACAATAAGGGCGAGACAATCAAAGCTCCAAAAACACTCCAACTACTTCCGATTCCACCTACTATTTGGACAGATATTTCTATGGACTTCATTGTTGGCTTACCTAAATCAGGCAATAAGTCAGTCATCATGGTAGTAGTGGATTGTCTTTTCAAATATGCTCATTTATGTTCTCTTTAACACCCATTCACAACATCCACCATGGCTCAAATTTTTATGGATAATATCTTCAAATTCCATGGCATGCCTCATTCTATTGTTTCTTACTGTGATCCAACTTTTACCAACAGTTTTTGGAAAGAATTGTTCTGACTCTAGGAAACCCAATTGCATCCTAGCACAACTTATCATCCTTAGACTGATGGATAAAATAAAACAGTCAACAAGTGTTTGGAAACGTATCTGATTTGTTTTTCATTTGACAGACAAAAATAGTGGGTTCAATGGTTACCCCTTGTTGAATGGTGGTACAACACCTCTTACCATACCGCCACTCACATGACTCCTTTTGAAGTAGTCTATGGAAAAGATCGATCCTCAGTTCTATCATACATTCCCGGTGTCTCCAATGTTCAACAGGTGGATCAAACTCTTAAAGTCTGCATGTCAATTCTCTGTACTCTCAAAGAAAATTTATTCATGGCTCAAAATCGCATGAAACAACAAGCAGATCAGGGCCATTATGAACTTGAATTTACTGAAGGGGAACATGTGTTTCTTCATCTGCAACCTTATAATCAAAATTCACTCAAATCCCAACACTGTTAGTAGATCACCCCCAAATTTTATGGTCCTTATCATATTCTCAAGAGAGTGGGGCCCATGGTTACTAGTTAGAGTTTCCTAGTAACTTTAAGCTCCACCCTGTTTTTCATGTTTTCTGCTTAAAGAAAATGCTCCACACTAGGTGTCAGACTCGGACCAGTCTACTTGAGTTGGATGAAGAAGGTTTCATTTGGTTGCAACCACAAGCAGTCTTAGACCAACGTGAGTGTCGTCTCCTCCAACACACTATCAAGGAAGTTTTAGTTCAGTGGAATGACACACACCCAGAATATGCCACTTGGGAGTCGGCTACCTTTCTGCAAAAAATTCCTCATCTCAAGCCTTGAGGACAAGGTTCATTTTAAGGGGGAGGGAATTTTAGGGACCTAATGTCCCTAACCCCTCACATAGGTAGAATAATATATTTTCCATGTATTAAAGGCCGATATTAATAAACAAGGCCTAGTAATAAGGTGAACAAGTCAAATGTAAGAAGACATAATAAAAGCTTCTGCTTCTAGAAAGATCTTCCTTTAGATTGTTCTTTCAAAAAATATTTAGTACAAATAGGAGTCGAGGGCATGAGAACTTTGGTCTTGAGAAATATTGTAATAGAGCGTTGCTCTGCTAGAGGTTTCCCCCTCGAAGAGGCAAGTGGAAATTTCTCTCGTTTCAATAAAGGTATCATTTTGGTGTGCTATTCTCTATATTATGTTGTTCCGTTGGTAATTTATGTAATATTCCTACTTCTACTCAATATAACATAACAAGGTGCATAACAAATGCACTGTAATCGATACACATTCTCCGAGTCCCATCCTTCTTGGGCACAATTATGATGGGTGATCCACAATGTGAGGTACTTGGTCGAATCACACCCTGCCCCAACAACTACTAAAACCGCTTCCTTACTTCATTTGCTTCTAGAATGGATTGTCTATATAGAAATATATTCGACAAGGGGGAGTTTGGAAATAATTAGATTTCATGCTCCACTTCCCTCTTATATGGTATCCCTTTAGGCTCCTGGAACTCTCCTATGTATTCATGTAGCAACTCATCCAATTGATGTTTCTACTCTTTAGTACACCCTTCTAGGGATGTATTTACTGTAGTAGCCAATAAAAAAAAATCAACAAGCATAGTAAAATCCTTACAATTACGCATAACATTTCTAACATAGAATTTCTGAGTGCATAAATAATTCATTAACTTCGAATAAGCATATAAAATTTAAGCAGAATTTAACATTTAACATTTAACTACAGCATAAAAATAACTTAGCCATTTCACAAACAATTTACTTGCTTCTGATGCTAATTTCTGTCGATATGGTTGTCCCTTCCCTGCTGCCTTGCTGTTGCCTTCCTGCTGCCTGATGCACTGACCAACACTGCCCAAACCTACTATCCTCCCAGCCAACTAGGAGTAGCCTGTCCAGCTCCCTAGCCCCAAGAAACCGAAAGGAATCCTGGCCCCCGTGCCCAAAATCCCCAGCAAACCAGTTCCCCCTGTACTAATCCTCTTGACTACAGAGCTCAAACTCTTCTCTCTGCAAATCCAAGAGAACCCCCAAAAGAAAATTTCCTGTAGGAAAAAATAATGATCCCCTTCCTTCGTAACCTCCCTACTCATATGCCTCCTTCACCGCCCTTTTCCCCCATTTACTTCCTTACCTGCACATAGTTAATGCCCCTTATCCTTTCATTTATTATTTATCCTTTCGTAATTAATATCTTATCCCTTTCTGTGTACGTAACCTTTTTAATTTAAACAATATAACTTATTAATCTTTTAAATTTAATACTCATGTTATTGAATGTAATAGGTAGTTAATTAATTAATTAATTAATCAAAATTATAACCTTTAATTAATTAATAAATACTTAATTAATATCATTAGACCAATCTTTGTTTAGTTATTAACATGGTAGGAAAAATTAATTACCTAATAAATCTTTTACTTAATAATCCCTAAGTATATATTCTACTAGGGTTGTTACATACACCCACCCTTCAGGAAACTTCGTCCCAAAGTTAATATATCTTATGGTACAAGGATTAGAAACATGGTTCACACATTCATAACAATTAACCGAGATTATCAGTAAGTAATTCTAGAAAACTCATACATACTAGTGTATATGTACAAGAAATGCATGTGTAGCTAGTACATACAAATCTCGTGCATGTACTAATAACCAAAACTGTCATCCTTTAGTAATTTATGTATGCATCCAATCCAGTCAGCAAGACTAGTCTTTTATAAAAGACAACAAACCAATCAATTGTTTGAGAAATACTTTAATTACTATTATCCGGTTCAACAATTTATTTTAGCAACTGTGGTTTAGTTACGTAATAATGAGTATTCATATATACACATTTCTCTTTTTTTTTTTGAAGGGAAAACATTAAATTCCACCACAAGACAGATCTCCATACTTTCTCAACTATTACTACTCATCCTTCCTCCCTAACCTACTTCCATCTCCATTCCTATCCTTCCTCTGCTAGACTATCTTGTGTTAGGACCACATATTGTACCCTTTTTGCCCATACTTTTTGCCATTGTTATACCCTTCATCACCTGTATTTAGACTTATATTATCATTCCACCTGATCATTCCAAGGTACACAACGTCCTTTCTCATTACTACACGTTTAATTTGTTTTGCATGATATTTTACATCACTCT